>VVHJ01056361.1:0-19795 GCA_015107715.1 Tylochromis polylepis
GGACTATGTTACATGAATTCTAGAAACATTTCATCGTAACATAAAGGTGATTAGAACTTTGTATTGATTTGTGGCAACCCTTCCGGGTCTAGGCCAGGGGTTGGCAACCTTTAACCCCCAAAAAGCCATTTGGACCCAGTTTCCACGGAAAAGAAAACACTGGGAGCCGCAAATAGTTTTTGACATCTAAAATGAAGATAACACTGTATATATTGTTTTTTAGCTTTACGCTTTGTATAAACAACTATAGTGTGTTGCTTATGAAATCCATGAAGTGCTACAGAGAAAATTAAATTTTATTTATGTAACGAACACATTTTGAACATTTTGAACTCTTAAAAAAATAATAACAAAAAAGAAACACGCCGAGTTGAAGGTCTCTCTCAAATGAATTAAAAAGCTGAACTTAAATTATCCATGTAGCAAACAAAAAATGTGGCGAGCTGTCATCCTTATATCGCCTTTGGGCTTTCAGAATTTGAATTTAAAAAATAAATATGAAAAAAGCACTATGTCACTAAACAACGAAAAATAAATATTTGCAAAATATCTGCATAAATATGTATTTTACCTGGTTAATGGGACTTCTGCTCCTGAACCTCTGGGCACAGCTTCTGCAAATCGGGGCTGTATGAAGTCATTTTCATCTTTACGCAGGACTGTAAACTGTCGTCTGTGAGGCTTGAGCGGTGTTTGTTTTTAACATAGTTCATGGTGGAGAATAGCTGCTCACATACATATGTGGATCCGAAGATCGACAGGACTCCAAATGCATATTTCTTCATGTTTATGTAGGTGTCGGGGATGGCATTCCATGTTTCAAACACGATTTTGTCTGGTCTTGGAAGGTTCTCAACATCACTCCATTTGTGATTTGTAACAAGAGTGGCCTTCTGATGGGCAACTGTCATGGTCTGGGGATTCCTGAGTTCCTGAACTTCCCTGGTATCTGCCCAAGGGCAGGGCCACCACACCCTCCTCCATCTGGAGCTAAGTGAGGCAATTAGGCTGGGAGATTTAAGCTCCACGCTGACGTCCCTTCTCTGCCAGTTCGTCGACTACACTACTTGCTCCCAGACATTTCACGGTTATAACCCATGCATCTTTTGGGATTTTGGATTCACCTCTCCGTTTTCTGGAACTCACTCCGTGCCTCACCTGCCTGAACCTCCAGCTATCCCTCAGCCTAAGAACCAAAGGAACTCAGGTCAGCCACGTCCACATCGTCAACTCACCCAGACCTATGCCGTCTCTCCTTCAATGCATCCATTCCTCTCTTGCAAATGTAACCTTGTGTACCAGTCCTGCCCCTTTGCTTTGCCTGCGCCACGTTGCCCCACCATGTTTACCAAGGCCCTGTGTAACTGCAATTACCAAGTATCATTCTTGTCTTGATCAATAAACATTGTTAAACCTTTCCCTCTGCCTCCACTCTGGGTTTTCTGCGCTTGGGTTCATTTCAGCGACTGGCCTTTGGCCACTTGTGACAGGCAACATCTTCAAGATCCTCTGTCAAGCATTTGAATTTGCATATGTAGTTGAATTTGCAGACTTCATCCACTTCTTGAATTGATTTTTCCTCAGATAAGCCTTCCGCATCAGTTCCAAAACATCTTTTTTTTTCTCTCTTCTCCCTCCGGATATTTTTCTGCAAAGGCTGTGTGTTTATTTTGGAAATGTCTCGCGACATTTGACCTTTTATTGTTAGCCAGTCTCTCTCCACAAATTAGGTACACTGGTAGGCCACTTTCGTTAGAAGTAAATGCAAATGAATCTGCCCAGGCATCATTAAATGTTCTGTTTCTTTCAGATATTTTTCTTTTCTTACATTTCTCCATACTTGGCCTACCTGGGGTTGAAAGTCTTGATAAATGCATGGTGTTTGGCGGGTATACCGATTTCCGTGAGTGTGACGCTTATTTTGAGCGACTAAAAATAATAAAATATAATTTTATTTTAATATTTCAAGATCACAATAATCTTCCAATTTAGAGCTGCAAGTTAAAAAAAAGAACTAACACAAATAAAATACGCTTCAATTAAATACTTATAATTTATTTTACCAAGCCACGCAGAGCTGCAGTATAAGGATGAAAGAGTCACATGCGGCTCTGGAGCTGCAGGTTGCTGACCCCTGGTCTAGGCCATGAGCTTCTAGTTGGATGTCTCATTCCTTTCCTCATGACTTAAAAATTGCCATCATACAATACAGAGTGACTGTTACATGGGACAAAATTCCCATGGTACACTACAGCATTACAATAATGTATCTGTCAGTTCTAAGCTCATTGTTACCATGCCCACAAGACTCTTAAGCTCTTTCCCACTCATAATTTTATAATCATAAAAACCATGTTTTCTGGTACAATAACAGAACTTTAAGGCTGGAGAAAAACTGAGGCTATGAAGGAAATAAGTAGTAGTACAGAGGAGGGATTTAGTTTTTGTTTTATACATCAATGGTCTAACATGGGTACCTCTCTGTGGTACCCCTCCCTGCTTTTACCTGACAGTATGGCTTCCACCAAGTCACCCTCTTGGATCTGAGAAGCAGAGCGCAGTAGCTGCAGCACATTGTCTGATGTAGGATCATGACGGAATAGGAGGATCTTCTCGTACATCCCATAGAAGCCGCACTCTGGTAACTGACAGAGACAGAAAGGCATATTATCTCAGCAAAATCTGTATTTCAAAAAAAGTTATTTTAGTTGTAACTACATCTTTTTTATAGTTGTTAATATGGGGATTTGTTGACTGTATAACAATTTTTTATAACAGTTTTAAGCGACTTTGTAGTCATTGCATATCTGCAGTTGGTCTAGTATGTCCACTTGTTCTTTTTATGACACTTTTCTGTTATTTTCCAGTCTCCTTGTGGTCATTTTATGTGGGTATTTTGCATCTCTGTACAAGCTTTTTTTTTATCTGTGCACAACCGGTTCCATTCTGCTGCACAAACCTGTGAATCAGGACAACGTCATCAGTTGACCCCTCCGGAAACAAAAACATTTTACACACCATTCATCATCAATGTGCTTGTTTGCTTGTTAATGTTTTTTTTGTTCCTCTTTTTGGTGAAACTCTATCAAAGTAGACTTTTAAAATAGCATGAACCTGTGTTTTTACTGCGGTCATGTCAAAGTAAATTCAAATTTGAAAGAGCTGATGAAAAGAGACAAAAAAATGAAGAGTAGTGACGCAGAGAATGAGGTGAGCTTTGATCTCTATCAACAGATTAATAATAGACTGAGATTATCATCAGAAGGAGATGGACAGACCAATCTCACCAAATAAATTAACACAAATACAATGATGTTGTAAATTTGCAAAGACAGAACTCTATCAAAGATATTCATGTTTCTAATTGTGTTATGATGATTTAATAACAAACAGCAGCCTGATAGTCCTACTATCTGACAGCAAATTAGATTCAAACTAACTACTTTCAATTCAAACTACTACATTTTTGACACGATTCCATTTCAGGAATTAAAAAAATCAAAATTGTCCATTGTATTAAAGCTGCATATATTGGAATGTTTATTTTTCATTTTGTTTTTATTCATCCATCAACATCATCTATTACTGGACAACAACGTTACTTTTATTTTGAAAGTTTAGTTGCTGCTAACCATCGTCTCTTTTACATATCTTGTTATGTTGTGGTTGTCCTGGATGGCATTCAGCTATTTCCATTGTCAGGTCAAACAAACTCCAACTGTACTGCCTTAAAGTGCTATTCCTGCTAACTGTACTGCTACCAATTCTGGTGGAAACCATGCAGGCCAACAAAAATGAACTTGAAAATAAATAAATAAATACATAAATAAAAAATTTTATAAGATGGAAACCAAATCGAAGAAATACCAAATGAACAAAATTATAAGAAAAAAACAAAGCAAAGAGAGACTAGGGGCTCAAAGGTATGAGTAAGAGATGCAAAGTGACCACAGAGAAACTCACAATAAAGTGGAATAGATATGAAACCCAACTTTAGCATCTGCAGCTGTTCTGTCTATTTCAGTCTTTGGTTCCTCTCTGGTGGGTGGGGGGCAATTCACAGGTCTGTGCCCAGGGACTATCTGTCTCATAATCACTGGATACAGAAGATGATAACACTGCAGGAGGAGTTTCAGATGTTTCACTTGAGTCGCTAAAAGTGTTGGAGTTGTCAAAGTGCTAAAAGGTGTTAAATTCAGTAAGACTTCAAGCCTCAACTCTGCATGGAGTTGTCACTTTAAAAACACAAACACAAGATTAATTGCTCAAACTAGTCCCCACAAAGACAGATGTATGTGAGCAAGCACACAAACACAGCTGAGTGTAACCACGGAAAGTTAAAGGTGCAGTTCGCTGTTATATTGAAGCTCGATGAAGCACCGCTGAAAGGAGCAACACATTGACCAACTGTAGAACACCACTGAGAGTGCTATCGACCACAAAAACACACAAACACACTTCCATGGTAGAAAGAAGACAAACACACCAATAACATACATGAAAACAAAGAGAAATCATTTCATTCATGTTTGGAGATTTACATCGAACTTCTATTTTTCTTGCATACATCACTTCAATTGCCACATATATGTAGCAATTGAAGTGATGTATGCTTATATGGCCATATAAAGTTACAAAAAAGCTGAGATGATGAGGGTGTGAGTAATCCACAACAACTCAGACTTGGCTTGTTGCATAGACAAAACTGAATTTCCCAGAGGAACCTACTCAAGGGATTAATAAAGTTCTATCTAATCTAATCTAATCTAATCTAAATAATATTAGTGTATTATACATATCTTTTTTTCTCAGGAGATATTCCAAACAAACACTTTGGCCAAAAGGTGTGTTCCAGAGAGGAAATCAAAGACTAACAAAGAGGAAGTCACATTTTTGAAGATACCACAGCACTGAAATGTGATTGAAAGCACCCATTTATTCCAGTTATGTGGTTAGGAGGTCACTGTTTTCTTTCTTTCTTTCTTTCTTTCTTTCTTTCTTTCTTTCTCCTTATAAATTATAAAATGATGAGTTCAGCGTATGTATAAGAATTCCCCATGGGTGTCATACACCTTGTAGTGCTCAGTCTCTTCTACTCTTGGATCTGTCTAACAGTCAGAAACTGAAGATTTAATGTACGCCATGGAAGTTTTATTGGAGTAACCTACAGTTAGTGTGTCACTGCAGCTACACCTATTTTTCTTTCTTTTCTTTGTGGCTCCTTCATGATCAGAAACTTGTCTGTGTGAGCAAATATCAGAGAAGTACAGACAGCCAAACCAATGCAGCCAATGACTGAGATAACAGCACTATATTTGTGTGTTTTTTGTGTCTGAGTAGCAGTGACAATTAGGTTTTTACCCCAAATGATTTGGCAATGGTATGAACTCATGATCTATATTTATAAATTGGGAGTGAAAATAAAGTCCCACAGTGGCACTATTGCCTTGGTAAGTAATGTTAGTGTTTGTTTTTTCTAAATAAATTCTGTGCTTGGGACCAACACAGTTATTAAAAATACTGGTAGGTTGTGTATGAATTTCCCTCTGAAATTTCTACCTGTGGTGGAGGCTATGGGACTACAGAGAAGTTACTGTCATTCCCAGAAAAACACTGATATGGACATGGTCATACACTCAGGCACTGGTGTTTAAATGAGGCTCAGTTTATAGAGAGACTCAGAGTGTGTCAAAACAATATCCCCGCACCATTTACACCAAATTGTCCAGTTTTGGTGAGCCGCTGCCCTCAGTATCTTCTTCTTAGATGAGTGTGTTCTTCTGCTACAGTAGTCCATCTGTAGTGCCCCTTGTACCTGAATTACTGTTACCATTTTATATACTCAAACCAGACCGGTTTGAGGCTGTCAAGTCATTATTGTTTGACTTCTGCTATCAACAAGACATTTTGCCCAGATTAGCATCACGCCTTGAAGCTGAAATGCAAGAAATTAGTTGTTTCTGTCACCCTAGCTGATGAATTTCAAGGACAGTTGTAGGAGAAAGAAGGGTGAGGAGAGGAAATAGAGAGAAAAGAAGTTGAAAATGAGGTACATAAAACAAGAACATAATAGAACAAAAAAGTGGAGACGCTTTATCATACTGCCCTGAACCTGCTTTTCGATCAACACGCTCACATCATTATGTGTGTGTGGTGTCACCATAGCAGCGGTGTCGCTCTAGTTGTCATGGCAACAGGAATTCAGGGCCGATTCCTTTCCATCTCCTCCATCTCTCTTTATCCAACTCAGCTCAGTTCAAGACTTCCTGTGCTGAACATGTTGAACTACAGCATCTTGGATACTGGATACTACTGACTGTTCTCTTAACATCTTGTTGCCCAGCAAAATATCTCTAAAGCAAAATGAAATTTCTTATCAAATTGAGAACACCTCATAAATCCCAGGTCCTGATGTCACTTCCTCTATAATTTTCCCCATGAGCTTATTTTATTTCCCCCAATTTTTAAAGCATGTATTCTCATTTTTCTAAGATATCTCTTTACCTCAGACCATTTCCTGTATTATTGTTCCAATTTTTAAGAATGCTGATGTATTGGGGTGTTTGGGGTACCTTTTTTAAGTCCTCCTCACTATCAGTATGGATAGGGGGTCTCTAAAAGTAAAGGAGACATACACAGATTCTGAAGTAGAAATTAGTGTTTGTAACCTACTATTTGTACATTATGTATATACTGAAAAATGCTGACAGTGGATTAAGCTTAGCATAGGAACTATATTTTTATGAATGAAAAAATAATTTCGTACTTTGGTTTTATATGATATGAGCTCACCACCTGCAGGAGGCATCATAAGGGTTGGAAGCAGTGTTTGTTTGCAGCAATCGAGGGTCAAACCTTGGCAATACAATCCCCAGCTGAGAAGGAAGGAGCCTTAGGTAGTGTGTGAGGTTGAGAGTTGGATTTACCTCAACACACAGCATGAGTTTCAGAACCAGTCTCCTAGAGGAGGGGCTGGACTTTGTTCCAGTCTTAATTTTCCCTCAGTGAAAGGCTGCGGACATTCTTGTTGGTGCCTGTTGTAGTGGTAATCATCAAACCAGTAGGTAGACAATAGAAGTGAAGGTAGCTGTCAAGCTAAATGAGTCTTTCGTGTGGTACTCAACAACAAAGATAAGCCAAGATCAAGATCTAAGATCAAGCCAAGCAGTGTGCAGCTCTTACAGTAGCTGAATCACAAGCTCAGATCTAGTAGGGGTTCAGAGAGGCCATGGAACAAGACGTTCGGTCAATCTTGAAGCACCCATCCATCCATTCTCTTTTGCTTATCAAATTCAGAGTTGATGAGGGGGCTGGAGCCTATCGCAGATGCCCTAGGGTGAAAGGCAGGGTACACCTTGGACAGGTCGCCAGTCTGTCACAGGGCTAACACAGAGAGACAGACAACCATTTTCACTCACGTTCACACCTATGGGGTGTTTAGAATCACCAATTAACCTAACCCCAGAGGATGAAGCCAGAGTACCAAGAGAGAGCCCACACAAACACAGGGAGAACATGCAAACTCCACACAGAAAGGCCCAGCAAGATGGTAGATGTGAAACCAGTGCCTTCTTTGTGTGAGGCAACAGTGCTAACTGCAACTGCTGCCCCGGTCTCTAAGCAATTCAGGGAAATTATTGGGTGACTCTGAAGGGGGATACAGTTCTCTACTCACACAGTATGTAGTGTGTGTGGGGTGCTGTTGACTTCACCTGAGGATATAGTGGAAGGTCGAAGGGATACTTTGAGGATCTCGTCAATCCTTCTGTAGCAGAAGCAGAGTCTGGGGATGAGGTGGGTGATTTGAGCATCACTGGAGGTGAGGTCACTGAAATAGTTAACTCCTTGGTAGCAGAACCCCTTGGGTGGATAAGGCTCACCCTAAAGAGTTCTTAAAGGGCCTGGATGCTGTAGGGTTTTCTTGGTTGATACTCCTTTGTGATATCACATGGACGTCCGGGACGGTGCACCTGGATTGGCAGACTGGGGTGGTGGTTCCCATTTTTAAGAATGGGGACTGAAGGGTGTGCTCTGCCAAACCACATTACTCAGCCTCGGGAAGGTGTATGGCATAGTACTGGAAAGGAGAGTCCATCTATTAGTTGAACCTTGGACTCAGGAAGAGCAATACTATTTTTATCCTGGCCGTGGAATGCTGGTCCAGCTCTGTGTCCTATCGAGTGTTTGTGGGCGTTTGCCCAACCAATTCACATGTGTTATGTGGACTGAAAGGCATATGACTGCATCTCTCAGGGGATCCTGTGAGAGATATTTCAGGACTATGGAATGTCTTGCTTGTTGTTACAATCCATTCAGTCCCTATACAACCCAATAGCTTGGTCCCCATTGACAGCAGTAACCCTGAATAATCCTACTGCATTCATAACTCTATAAACAAAGGCTGCATGTGTTTGAGGAACAAACACTGCAGTGTGCAACCTGTTCTTTTTCATCAACTGATGTGTTTTTCAAAGCCGTTGTCACTTCATCTTCTTGTTCAAAAAAACAAAAAACAAAACAAAACCAAAAAAGGTACCCAATCAAAAGGCCAAAATTTGTCACCAAGTGCTTGGCACTTCATTATTATTTGTATTCTTTGTATATGTTGTTCATATACCTTGATAATATCTCTTTAACTAGAGATCTAGTCTGACCAGACCTTTCCTTCAAACACAAATATTAATTTTTAATTTGCTTTACCTTAAACACTGATCCTCTTAACATCTTTCCTCTTAACATCTTACTACATCATCTACAGTTTGTTGTGAAACAAGCACAGGTTTCAGAGTTATTGTCTAAGATTAACCTTCAAATACTGAAATTAGTACTTTGATAAGTTAAGTTCAGCTATGCCCCATGATAAGCTGGTTACCTATCTAGGACATACCCCACCTTTTGCCCTATGACAGCAGGAAAAGGGCCCAGGACCCTCATGACCCTAAATTGGATAAGTGGTTAAAAAAACAACAACTCATAGAGCCGATCCATGGACTCATGGATAGATTTGATGGAAACTGTGTGTCTAATCAACCATCTGGTATATATATCAACATATACTGTTTACTTAAAAATAACAGTTATATATTTTAACTGAGGTCACTTAACCCATCCATTCTCTTCCGTTTATCCTCATCAGGGTTATGGGGGGGCTGGAGCTTCTCACAGCTGCCATAAGGCAAAAGGCAGGGTATACCCTAAACAGGTAGCCAGTCTGACTCAGGGATAACATAGTCAACCATTCACAGTCACATTCACATCTATGGGCAATTTAGAATCACCAATTACCTAACCCCACTAACTGCATGTCTTTGGACTGTGGGAGGAAGTCAGAATATCTGGAAAGAACCTGGGCAAACATGTGAAGAACATGCACACTCCACAGAGAAAGACCCCAGCCACATGGTGGAGTCAAGCTCAGGACTTACTTGTTGTGAGTCAACAGTGCTGTAAAGATTTTACAGTTAGGCAGAATTAGGCTTAAAAAGCTGTACCAGAAAGGGGTAAACCGTTTAGTCCAGCATGTACTTAATTAAATATAGAAATATGTATCTATTTCTATCTCAGCACAAAAAAAAGCACAAGAATAATCAGCGACATTAATACCAACTGAATTCTGTTAGATTAGCTAATTCTAAGGACCTGCTGTCACTGAGCCATCACTGATATTATTATTCAGTTATATTATTTGTGATGCTGCTGCTAGGGAACAAGTGTGCTGTGAAGAGTCCATGGATGCTGGTACATTTTAACATAACCACAGCAGTCCATCCTTATAACATAATGAGGACAAGAGTAGGCTGTCACTATAAAAACAGGGCATGAAATAATGTTTAAATGTGCATGCACGTGTTTTACTTGTAGGAACTTGAATCCATATGTAGAACATGACTTCAAAGCCAAACCAGTGCAGACAGCTACACGTCCCCAAAAACAATGTGGTATTTATGAAAAATGAATGTCCCTGCAAAGGTGAGTAAAATCTACAATCAGCTCCTTAACAAGACAACAAGACTGCTATCAAAAATTATTTAAAGTCCCAGTCCAAATGCATTACTATTTGTAAATTTTGTAAACAATTTCAAAGTGAAACTTTATAGCAATTAAGTATAAGACATCTAAATAGTCTAACGTGTAATGTGGTTGCTTATGTGCATATAAATAATCTGACTATGGTAATCAGATTATGCATGACTGCATGATTTTCAGTAAAAAAAAACAAAACAAAAAAATGTTTTAAAAAGGGCACCAGATTCATGGCAATGTCCATGCACATTATCAAATTAAACTTTGTCAAACAGCTTTTAAAAAAATTGTAACTTGACAGTCAAAATTAAATTTAAGAAACCACGAGAATGATCAGTTACAAATATGAAAGACATTTTTTTTAAATAACGGGAGAGAAAATGAGATGAAGAGAAGAAGGAAGAATAAAGCGGCATGAATGGATAAATAAAAAGTAAGGAGATGAAAGAGAGAGCAAGAGGGAGGACAATGACATGGACAGAAAACACACATACATCTGTTCATCTTCTGTCTCATTCAAAGTGTGTGTGTCTCATAATGGCCCTCAGAAGGACACTACACAGCTGCAATCATCATCAGTTGCCAGGCAACAAGGAGAAACCACTACCGACAGAAACACAGCACACTCGGCTTCATTATTATTGTTACAGAGTAGCAGAGGTGCGTGTGTGTGTGTGTGTGTGTGTGTGCGTGCGTGTGTGGTACATGGTAAGAAAACCAATCCTTGGTGAAACCCAAAGTCTTTTCTGACATGTTATATTGTAATGTTCATACAATTGTTCATTACATTACCACTGACCACAGTGCATGGTATGTTTTTGAACAAGACTGAAAAAACTGTTCATACCAAAATCACTTTTAAACTGTGCAGACTGTGTAGCTATTCTGATGCTAATATAACAACTTATATCATCGACAGACTTTCCAATTTACGAATGTTTCATCTTAGCCATCACAAGACACTGAGCAGATCAGGTGTTCATTTTGTACTTTCCAATATATTGAGATGATATCCCACATTTTCATTGTTTTACAAAAGTCTGCACTGCAGGGGACAAATTGTCCTTAAATCTGGTTTTTATCTGGTGGAAGTCAGCTACTGGTTAATCTGTCTTTTGTTACCAGTGCTTTGGCCAGTGAAGAAATTTGCCAGACCACAAAAAGTCACAAACTACACAGATTTTGTATAGTTGAGACTATACAGTATAGTTGATACACATAAAAGGTTCAACACTGTTATAATTGTCAAATGTGACTCAAAAGAGATGTGCTTCAAAAGAGATGTACAAATCTAGAGCTGCATCCCTACTGAAACCCAAAGCTGATGAACAGACTGAAATACCATTTTCGAGCAGTTTTACAATTATTATGCAAAAAGAAGAGGTTATAATAATGTAATAAAGCCGAGAAGGTAAGAATGTCCCATATGACTAAAAGAAATGCCTTATACTTATTTTTATTATTTATTATATTATTATTGTATATATCTTAGTGAGACAGTTGGGACAGATATGTTCAAATAAAACATATTTCTCATCTACATGTCAAATGCCAGAATGATGAGCTGTATATATTGTGTGTTTTTACTTGTATCATGTAAAAGGAAGGGTGTTTGTATCAAAGAATGTGAAAAAAAAGATTAATGTAGCTTCTGATCAACCTTCAGAGTCTGGAACAAGTAGAATAGCATTCTTCTTACTCACTGAATAGAGCAAAATGCATTGCCACTTAGTGATTTATATAATCAAACCAAACAGCAACCACCAGGGCTGAAAATTGCCGAAGTGACGAAAACAAATCCTGTTCTTTTTATTAATTATGCACTTTTCAGCCAAGAAATAAAATCCTGGCATCTTTGATCACTATAGTGATAACTCCAAATCCAAAACAGTTAGGATGCTGTATAACATGTCAAATTAAAAAATGCATCCATTCTCTTCCGCTTATCTTTATCAGAGTTGTGGGAGAGCTGGTGCCTATCCCACCTGTCATAGGGTGGGAGGAGGGGTACACCCAGGACGGGTCGCCAGTCTATCACAGGCACGCAATGATTGCAATGATTTTCAAATTTCACAAATCTATATTTTATTCATAATAAACATAGAAAATATATGTTTAAAGTGATGTACCATTTCAAGAAAAAGGTAAGGCCATTTCAAGTTTGATGGCAGCAACACATCAAAGTTAAGATAAGGTAAATGAGTATCATTTATCACTGTGTAGCATACTCTCTTCTTTTAAGAACAGTACATAGACATCTGGGATCTGACATTAGTTGCTGGACTTTTGAGAGAGGAGTGCTGGCCCATTCTTGTATGATGGAAGATTGTAGCTGCTCAACAGTCCTAGGTCTTTTTGTCATATTTTTCATCTCATGATAAAACAAAATGTCTTCAGCTGGAGAAAGGACGGTCTCAGTCCATTTTAAAATAGTTTTTAGTGGATAGCAAAGTGAACTGTGAGCGCATGCATTGATTTCCATGACAGAATTATACCTGTTTTTTGTTTTTTTTAATGCAGTGGTGCCTAAGGGCCCAAAGATCACAGGCATTCAATCTTGATTTTTTTTCTTTATGGCTTGCACACAAAGATTTTTCCAGATTCTCAGAATCTTTTGATGACATTATGCACTTTGAATATAAGATTATCAAAGTCTTTGCAGTTTTACATTGAGGAACATTACAGTATTCCGTGTACATTTCTGCATATCTAATGTCCCACAATTTGTAGAGGCATTTTTTTTTTTGTTGCAGATTTGTGAATGTCTGACCATTTTTACTTCTAAGAACCCAGAAGTTGCCAATTAACCTAATTAGTTCTAAACTGTTCAACCCATCCTGGTTTCTGAGATGTGTTGCTGCCATCAAAATGAGCTCAAAATGAGCTAATATTTTTCATGAAATGTTAAAATTTCTAAACCTATCCTGACACTATTCCAGTTCCATCAAGATTATGTCCCAGTTTCTGTAATTTTCCTTGCTTGATTTTTTAATCATTCTGTCAGGATCCACCTGTGTTATTCCCTTTCTGATCCCCGATCCTAATTCTAGCAACATTCTATTTGCTTTTGTGAACTCATCTGAATAAGTGCTGACTGGCAAATCAGATCTTCACTGTCAATTATTACTGGAATTTGCGCTATTGATAATAGCCAGATATAATGTAATGTAATTGTAAGGCACAAGTACATTCCAAGAGACTTGGAAGGTAACATCTACTACACTCCAAAACTGTGCCAAAATGCAACCTAACTTTTCTTACACATCTTAAGCATCTTAAACATTTTGCTAGTCACGTGGAAAAAAACTGAGTGCTTAAAAACAAGCATTCAACAAGCTTTAAAATAGAGAAAAGCAATCGTTTGACTTGATCTGAACCACCACAAATATCATTTACAGTAACATCAAGCTAAGACATAATGAAGACCATTGTTGTATTCCCACTTTAACATTATTCCTGGTAAATGGTACATGGCATATTAGTCTCATATTATGGAGGTGTACTACTAATGATCAGAGTGTTGGGGTCTTTGATCAAAAAAACTGGTACTGGTACTCACTGGCGAAAGTAAGGCATTACCCTACTTGTTACATTACGTTCACAGAACTCCATAAAATGACCTGAAACCCATTGTCATATAATTTCCAACTAACAATATGATCCTTAGACTACAGTTCCACACAGCAACACAAATCCCTGTCATAATGAGGACATACTTATGATCTTTCTTTTAGTTTTTTACCTATGAACACAAAACTGACAACAAAATGCACAGTTAAAAATCAGCCCACAGTGATTCTACTGGTAGAAATAGAGACTACAATGCCGCAAGCCACTCATCACTGCCTTTATTACTCGATTTGCCTCAGGCTCTGGCTGCTGTGCTGAGGCCAGCATACATTCAGCTACAACATCCTCATAGGTTCTTCACTAGCTTTTTGTTAGCATGCTCTCTGTGCAGATGTTAGCAAAGAATTGTGTTTGCAACATAATGCAGTTGTTTTTGTCCTAGAGGCAGTTTGCACTTTACCATTGCATTCTTGTTCTTTTGTGTAATAAAAATAAAAGTACTGTCCATATCTGTACCCCTCAAAAACTGTAGACTGCTCTGTTTTCCTCTTCCCTCCACGTGAACTAAAAGTTCAGCTCATTATACAACCCAGTGCACAGGAAGAAAAAAGGTTTTTATATGATTTTTTTTCCCCTTCTTGTCGACCTTAATTATAACTTTCTGTCAACAGTTACAAATAATTAAATAATTGTAACTGTAATGTAATTACTGAACTTAGTGTAGTAACATGTTACATTGCTGCATTACTGAAAAAAAATGTGATGTGATTACAATAACACGACACTTTGGAATGCATCCTCCCCCCCAATATTGATATTGAAGGGTTTGATGTTTTACATTGTAGCTTTTGGAGCGCACGTTGGTTTGATTTGGTTTTTGAGAAAGAGAAAAAATAATCTACAACAACATCATTATTACTTGTGGAAATAAGAGAACAAGCCCGCATTCATAAACTCCTCTGAGATTTCTCTCTGCTTGTCTATGTGAGAAATAGGACATCTATCACATTCATAAGGACATTGACACTGTCTGTGTGTGTCAGTGTGGTTTAATTATGAGTGCTTGGTAACAGCTTTGCAGTTCAATTCAGTTCATAAAGCAAAAGCCAGGGAAACCAAAAAACCCCTGCAGAGCGAGCAAACAAAGGCAGAATTAATCATGTTTCCAATGAGAAACAAGCCTCAGAGTGAGTCACCAACTGACTAACACTCCTTTCCAGACTCACATACTGTAGGCTTTACACATAGAGCGCAAAACTGCTAAACACACTGCATGCCATCAGAGAAATGCTGTGTGTTCATGTGTTAGTCTGTTCTGCTGTAAAGGCTTGCTGCTGCACCTCAAATCTCCTGCTACATGCAACAAATCAAGAACACTGTATCGAAAGTCTAAAAATGCAGCCATGTTTGAGAGGATGGATACATTTGAACGCATTATTTGAACATCTGAATCAGAGCTTTGTAATTACAGTTATTTTAAAACATACAATTTATAAAAGTGTTTGTCAACAATAAATCTTTTTTTTCAACAGCAATTAAGTTAAACAAATTAATATCGTGATATACCAAATTCTTCAGAACCCTGACCAGAATTTGTTGACATTTAGTGAAGACTAGATTTTATTGTTTTGTCTGCAGGTGGAAAAATCAAATGGAAAGCACCATCCTTATTATTGTTGGCATATATCATATATCCTGTATAGTGTATGGTGTATAAAAACTGATTAGTGAAGGTGTGGAAGGTGACATGGCAACAGTATTCCCCTTTCTACTATTGTAAGCCTATGCGTTAGTTCAATATTAAGCTCTGTAATCATCTGCCCACTTTCCTGGGTGTTCAGCTTCTTTACATCACTACCACTCTCCCACACTTTCTAACTCAACACTGACATCATTGTTTCAGTCCAATCATCGTCTTCCTCAACTGAGCCAATCAGACTCACTTCTGCGTGGTTTAAATCACAATCCACTTCTGTCATTCTGCCTTTCAGACAGTCGTGCAATGGTGTTTATGTTTGTTTCATTTGTCTTTCTATCACTTGTGTTTTTAGGCATGTGTCTTTCTGCTAGTGACATCCTTGAACCTATCCCCAATCAAGATCAGCCAGAGTCGTTTGAATCCTTGTCTGTGTGCAATTTTAGTAGAGGGAGCTCCTGTATTGTGTCCCATCAGCAGTACTCCTGTCTGCATCTTCTTGCCGAAAGGAACAGTAATCCAGTGCCTGATCTCAGTGCAGAGAAATTGTGAGAGCTTGCCGCTGCATTAGACATGACTCAGTCTTGACTGCACGTCAGTCCACCTCCTCAACAAGCCCCCATTTCTGCTGTTTCTGCTCTTTCTAAAACAAATACTTGCAAGCAAAATAGAACCAGGAAGTCTGCTGCATCGCCTTCCCTTCCTCAGGAAAAGCATAAAATTCCATCTACCGCCAACATGGATGTGACGCAGTTATATCTTCTCTAAATGCCATCGACTTTCACCTTCAAGTGATGGAAAACCCAAACTGCGTACACTCAACTTTGATCTCTCCCACTCAGTTAGTTTTGCTTCTTGGGCTCAGTGGCATCTTTTCAGCGTCAATTGGAATACAAAATGTTACTTTGCTGTTAGTTTAATATTCAGGTGTAAAATAACTCATTTTCATGATGATTTTCTTCTCATTGATCTGCAGTTCAAGAATTCCAGCTTACCTCTATTCTCAAATTAAAATCCTTGTTCCATCATTTAGATATTGCCTTTTCAGTATTCAGTCTTTAGGTATTTGCTTGATTCAGTCTCATAAGGTAAGGGTTGTGGCTCAGATTTAAGGTTCTGTTCTATGCTGCTGACTAACTGGAACAGAATAAGTTTTTTTTTATGATGACATTGTATTTTTTTCTGAATCTCTCAAGTTCTTCACAGATGCACCATAATCTAAAGGTTTGAAGGTATTTTCAAGGGGTAAAACTGAGTTCTCAGTTTCAAAATGTTGCTTTACAAAAAGTGCAAAAACATTGAGGTGAAACACCTGGATATGGACATTACTTTTATTTTTGTTGCACAAAAGGATGAGAGCTTGATGGTAAAGTAATAGCTACATCCAGGACAGAAACAATTGCATTATCCAGCTAAACATAACTTTGGCTCTTTGCAAGCACAGACAGCATGCTACTGTAACGTTAAGCTAGCCAAGAGCCCAGACTGATGTTAAAGCTGAGGGAATGCCAGCTCAAAAGCCAGACCCTGAACTTCTACAGGAAAAAAAAAAGAAGTGATGAGCAGTCAGACTGCAGCCTCCATTTCTACCTGTTCGTGTTTCTAATATAGAGTCACCATGGCGATTGATTTTAAAGTGTCTTTGTTCTGGTTTTCATGTTTGCTTTGTGCTGTCGGTTTTGTGTTCATACCTAAATACTAAGAGAAAGATCATATATGTGTCCTTGTTAGGCTATAGATTTGTGTTGGTGTGTGGGGCTCTTAAACTGTAATTATGAGACAGTGTGTTTCAGTTCATTTCACAGTGAAACGCTAAAGTAATGTAACCAGTAGCGTAACACGTTACCTTGTCCTTTAAGTAATGAATGTTTTGCATAACTTTCAAGAAAACTGTTCTGTGTAATGTGTAACACATTACTTTTTTTGAATAATGAGCCCAACACTGATCACCACAAAGACGAGAAATACCTACAACATGCACAAACATTTGACTACACAGCATGCAATTAATCTGCATGACTGTAATGCCTTTGATATGCTGCTTAGTGATGGTGGTGACTCTAAAAGCCAAAGCGAACCCAATGAGAATCAATAAGGAATCGAATCAATAAGTGATATCAATAACGGAATTAAATCAATAACTGATATCTATAAAGGAATCGGAATTGCTAAATTCTTATCAATTCCCTACTCATCTCACTCACTTTTTAGTCCTTTTTCTCGCTACAGGATTGATGGGTAGATGTTTCCCTTGGTCTACCCTTGGGGATGACTCTCTCTCTGCCTTCTACACCTGTTCTGAATTTCCTTATCATCGAGGAAGGACAGCAGATTGTTACACCGCCCACAGTGTTCCCTCCGCCAGTCTCACTCTGTGGACGTGATTTCTGACTTACCTGTATTCCCAATGAGTTCCACTCAAGCCTCCAACCCCACTGACCTACCTTCCCACTCTCCACCACCACTCGTCTCTTCTTGCTGGATACTTGCCTGTAACTTATAACCTCCTCTATGATTCATGTCCGGATAATCCCAAGTACGGCAATTCCATTACTTCACTCTAAGTACAAGGTTCTTCAGATATTAAGACTGGCCAGAAATAACACTCTCTTTCCTCCTCTACAGATTCTCCACTTGTGTTCTGATAACCCGTTTCCCTTTCTGAGCTAGTCTCCAGTTCCCAGAACTATCCAGCATCTTGTTCAATAAGCCACATGTGAGATAAATCTCTTTTCAGTCTGACCGCAATGCATTTTATTTAAGAAAACTAATGTCTTCTCACTGATTACCAATGACTTCCCACTTTGCCAAGTAACCCAGTGGCTGGTTTGTACCCACTTCTGGGTCAGTTTGATCAATATATGTTTGACACCCCCAATTAAAACAAAACAAAACAAAACAAAAACAACGTTAACCTTCAAATTTTTGGGGGGTTTTGTTTTTTTGAGGGAAGAAAACCAGACCAGAACCTGCTGAAAAATTCAAGAAAAAATTATGATCTGTAGATCACATTCGTTTTAAATACTCTGGTGCAGTGTCAACTTTTTTTGCCCACGTTTTTTTATTTTTTTATTTTTTAAACTAAAATCTGTACTGGGTCAGAGAGGACTGTGACATCATCTGTGAGGTCACAAAACCCCCAAATAAGAAACCCACTCAAAAATCCAAACTCCTTATTGCATTTCCTTTGGTCCTCAACAAAACACTTTGGAAGTTTGAAGTAGATCAGAGAGACAGACAGAGATGAAAAGAGTGAGATGAAAATATCTGTGTTTATGGTCCACATTTAATGAATTTTAAACCGGTGAAAGATTTATGTCACCACTGTAACTTCTTTACATTATGATCACTCTGTCAGGACTGATTTTAGAACTTGGTTTAAACTCTTTAGTTACCTTTTGGTCCACGATGGAGCACGCCACCTCCCGGACCTGACTGAGGCTGAACTCCGCGGCATCCAGCAGCACGGGCTCCCGGCTCAGACCGATCTGGATGTGGAAGGAGATCACACCACCTCCACCTCCTCCTCCTCCACCACCACCCCCTCCCCCGGCGCCGGTGTTGGTGTTGTTTGTGCCCCCTGAGAACGGGAGAGGGCTGGGCGCACGGATCAGCGGAGGCGCACTCATATGAGCCTTTTCACCACCGGTTTCCAACTCTGCCAAGAAACAATTAGGAGTCACGACGACGAGAAATGACCGCACGGGTGAATGAATAGGGAAATTACCGACACGTCCAGGTGGAGCAGCCAGAGGAGGGATTTAAACCGTGGAGAGGTGCGAGAGGCTCGGACGCACGGAACTCCCCAAAGCGTCAGAAAAGTGCAAGAGGATAAAAAGAGTTCCCGACAGAAAAGACGACTGATTAACTAAAATAAAACTAACTAAGAAAGGAAAGGGAGCCGCGAGAAGACAAACAGCGCAGGTGTGAACACAGAGGCAATTAGAAGAGCCATAATGACTACATGACTGGACCAGAGAGCAGCGTGGAAACCGGTAATGTGGGTGACAGAGCCATGGACGTCAACAGTGGCTGGAGAGGAGGAGGAGGGGAGTAAAGGAAAGGAGAGGAGAGAGGGAAATGTCCTGGACTGAGGGATGGTGGATGAATGATGGATGTAGAGGTTTAGACTTCAGACGCTGGTGCAACTGTGCGTTCTGTTCTCATATGTAAATCCACATATTTGCAGATTTTAAAAATCCCAAATTCTGTCTCTAGTCTATCTATCCTCTCTTTACCAACTGTCCCAGTAATTATTACTGGATTTATTATAACTACTATAACTACTAATTTCTTAACAACACATGCATTTATGGTTGAGAAATTCATTTTCATTGTCTTTTTTTAACTGTTTATTTATTTATTTTTACATATACTAGTCTAAAACTAGTGAAACAGTTAATATTACCTCTTGAGTTGTCTTTTGCTGATATCAGTGGCATTTGCTACCTTAATATGGATAAATGGGGGGGGGGGGGGGGGGGAAAAAAAAAAAAGAAATGGTCG
>VVHJ01056361.1:20713-32216 GCA_015107715.1 Tylochromis polylepis
AGTTTAAACTGTTAACTATGCATCACGAATACACAACAAATTCTCACCCTGAGACAGCTGGGATAGGCTCCAGCCCCCCCATGACCCTGAAAAGGATAAGCGGAAGAGAATGGATGGATGGATGGATGAATTGACTAAATAATATTTTAAAAATTGTTTTGAATTTTGACCGACTCTTACTTCTCTATTTTGTTTTAATTTAAAAATGCAAGATACCCTGCTGCTTAAAAATGTAAAATAGTAACATAAAATAGTATTTATTAGGAATTTGTAAAAAGTTAACTGAACCTAAGAAAATGAGGTGAAAATGAATGCGATCATTTTGCTAAATACTATGATTAGTCACTTTTTTTTCCTGTTTTCATTTTTGGAGATATAGGAAGTAGGACTTAGAGTAATTGAATAAACAATGGATCTGAGAACAGACTGGGGAGAGAACCACAGTAGTGTCAATGCTTGTTAGGCTATGAATAATATTATGAATGTCCTACTGTGGAGTTACCTCAACCATGACAGAGAGGTAGGAGCTGTAGAGTGGTGTGTAGGCATCAAAATCACTTGTTCAGGGTTAAACATACATCACAGTTTGAGGTAGATTACAGCAGGATGAGGTGGTGAGTAGTGGGGTTGCTAGTCTACTACATATGTACATGCTAGAATACAGAGGTGGGAAGTAAGGAAGTACAAATACTTTGTTACTGTACTGAAATAAAATATTCAAGTATCTGCACTTTACTTGAGTATTTATTTTTCTGGCAACTATTTATTTTAGTTCCCTACATTTTTAAACAATTATCTGTACTTTCTACTCCTTACATTTTCCAAACAGGCTCTTTATTTCAGGTTTAATACATTGGAAGGAAGTTTTTATTTCAGAGCGGTGCATGTCTTCAAACATCAAACTGAACTGAGCCTAAATGGTGGGAACAATAACACATAAAAGACAGTCTCAATGGCATATCCATCACTGTGGCTTATCACATGCAACGCAATGAAAGAGGCAAAACCATATAATTTATACATCATTTATAGTGCTATGCTCATGGGTTGAACTGGGCTGGAATGATCTGGAACAGTATTTTTGGTGCAGATGTCCATAGGTTGTGGTTGCAGTACTTCAGCATCTAGCTAACACTGCACAAGAGAAGTGAGCATAAAGGAAGTAACATTTTGTTTTTTTTGTTCTTTATTGGTTTTTTTTGTATGTGGCAGATAGTTTCAAATGCAACTTTTCTAACAGCTCGACAAATATCTGCAAATACAAAATAGTTCTGTGCCGTTTGCCACACAGTGAGTCTGCTAGCTAAAGTTCCAGCTGCTGTATTTCCCATGGAAGTAAAGAATGAGCGATAACTTCACTCAGAGATGGAGAAAGATGAAAGACAGGACAGGAGAGGAAGAAAAGAGATTATACCTAAAGGTAAGTTCAGCTCAGTACTGCTCACTGCAAAACAAACTTAAGTATACTAACTTTGTGTTATTCAAGTTCTCAGCATATTAGTGCAGAACAAACAGGTTAGCTTGTTGCACTGTGGTCAATTTACAGTAAAGCACTGTGTTGGACTGGTGGGCAGAGGATGTGATGCTGCATGACGCGTTAACTTTGCCAGATATCGTTGGGAATTTTACTGGAGTTTAACTGTAGTATGGGCCCTTCAGTATTTGTAGCAAATCCAGGTAATGATGCTCTTAACAGCTCTATTACTGACATTCAGTAATTGATCCAGTAGGAATTCTTTTATGACATCTTCAAAATAGATGACAGGGACTGACTGGCTCAGAGAAAATAGGCACAAAGATCAGTGGAGAAATATGTCCGCAGATATGCTAATTTTAATTTTAAAACTAAAGGATGCAATTTGTATTAACTTGAAATTAAGAGCTACATGCAATAAGTTCATGACAATAAATAAAGCCTTCTCTACCTCATTCCAGCGGCATGTTTTACAGTGCACCTGTTGCATCTGCAGCGTGATAATGTTCTGTCGGCTCACTGCAGACTGAGAGTGAAGGGTACTGGTTGCTAGGAGACATGCACATATATATACACAAAGACACACTTCAGCCAGCCCTCCTACGCTTCAACCTTGACTCCGTTTAGTCCCGTTTATTACCAAGGATGATGCCAGAATTGTGGCATATGGTATGTGTGTGTACTTGTGTGTCCATCTTTGTGAGCACTGATTTGAGTTTTTGAACATGAGGCGGAGGATATTTTTGGAAAACGAGAACATCCCGGTCCTCACTTGCGGAGAGAGGTTCAAAAAGCTGGATGAGAGTTCAAACTGAGTTTAAGGATCAGGTTTAGGTTAAGACTAGAGTTTTAAAGTTGAGCTTTGCATAAAAGGCATTATGCCAAAAAGGGAAGTACAAATGTGTGACTCCAGAGAGAGGAAGAGTCGTAGCAAACAACCAACAGGGTCAAAGCAACTAAATATAATTAATATCAACTTGTAAAAGATTCAGTGGATACAGAAATGTAATTAAATAAAACAGCAAGACCACATTCATGCAAGAAATTTGGCTATAGGGGATTGTGTGGTGTGATTTAAAGATTACCTACCCTGGTCAATGATTTTGAATCCCCTGGACAGCAGTAATAAATCTGTCTACTTATCTTCATCTGTGAAGGTTCTGGCTCTCTTTCCATGCATTTTATCAGCAAAGTGTGAAATTCAGCACATTAATGTGTTGGATGCAGACATTTTAACAAAAACATATATATAGACCTGTTTTTGTAACTCAATATGAAACTGGAAAGACAATAAAGCCATGTAGACAGCAACTCATTAACATGCTGTTCAGGTATCTTTAGGCAGGTACTGCTGTTTTTTCGGAGCCCTATTTGAACCCTTCTAATGTCATATTGCTGTTAAAAGTAGTAGATTTAGCTTTTAGCAGCTCCAATGTAATGAATGTTACATGTAATGAATGTTGTAATGAATCCATACTGTAGAAGCATGAACACATATATGATTGGATTACTGTTACTCTTACGAAAACTTCAGAACTTCCCTGGGAAACAACATATTTTCACGTGGTTTTTTTTTCCAGATGTTTTGCTGACATACGTTTCCTTTTACTTTTGGTTTGGTTACAGAGAATATGCTCTAAATGTGCAGGAAGCACATAATTACACACTGTTAGCCTTCTTTCTGTTGGAAATAAAGGTAAATGGAAATTGCCTCTGTATGTAGTGAGTCTGTGCAGTAGCACTGAACATTAGCTTATTATTATATAAGATCATTTTAATTTGAATTATATAATCAGAAAATGCGTGTCAGAAGGAGTTCCTAAAATTGATTGTAAAATTGGGATTCCAATTAGGACTGGGTATGGAGTTCTATAATCGATTCGATTCTGATTCACAAGGTCCCGATTCAATTCGATTCAGTTTTGACTCAGACAGTCAGAAATATTATCATTCTGATCATTTATCAGTACATATCCATATTTTTATATCTATGTATGAAAACAAAGCTAACTGTTGTGAAACTTCATCAGAAGTGTAAACATCACAGCAGATGCCTTTGTGTCAAAGTAACTGAGGATAAATCACAGAAAAACATGAAGGAGATTTTCCTGGCCTGGCTTTTTACTGTATAACCACCTTAAAAATATTCTGCAGTAGATTAAAAATGGAAGAAAACCATGAATCAACATATGAACATTACCTGATGCTGCTGAAGTGAAGCAGAGCAAAATTATTGTGCTTGTAAATCAGACTGCATAGTTGTGAACTGAGTTTTGTAACTTAGTAAACCAAAATATCTGAAAATTTTATGTTTGTGCATCCATAGATGAGAATTTGTGTGTGTAAAAAAGATTTGTGTTTGTAAAAAATATTTACACAAGTTACACATTTTTTTTGTTAAGGTCTGGTTACAGATACAAATCAAAAAACTACGTGTAAAACTCTGCACTCAAGTTCCCTGCTTGTGTGCAAGTAATGTAAATGCAAAATGCAGTTATTTAAATTATGATTTCATTTATTAAAGGGGAAAAAACCTGTTCAAATCTACCTTGCCCTTTGTGAAAATATAATTGCGTCCTAAACCTAATAACTGGTTGTGCCACCAGGGGCAGCAAGAACTACGTTCAAGCATTTTCTCACTCTTGTTTGTAGAGTTGTTTTAGTTCCGTGAGTTTAGCATGAACAGACTTGTTAACATTGTTAAAAAAAAAAAAACAAGCTGATTTTTTGGCATCTGAATCAGAGTCCAGACAAAGTCCAGACTTTGAGTAGGCCACGCCAAAACCTGGAGCAGCAAAGCAGCCACAGACCATCACTCTACCACCACCATGCTTGTCTGTTGTTATGATGTTCTTGTTATGACATGCTGTGTTAATTTTACGCCGCACGTAAACATTCCAAAACCTTCTCATCTATTTTCCCATAATTCTTGGGGATCATTAAGATGTTTTACCGCCAAATATGATTACAGCCTTTGTGTTCTTTTTGGTTAGGAATGGTTGGAACTCTATATCTAGGCATCCATATATTCCTAGGGATCTCATGTTTGCCCAGTCACTTTCTTATTCTTGAATCATAAACTCTGACCTTAACTGAGGCAAGTAAGGCCTGCAGTTCTTTAGAGTCATCCAGGAGGTTCTTGTCATCTCCTGGATGAGTCAGTGTGCTGGACTGGACTAATTTTGGTAGGTTCCTGGGAAGGTTCACCTCTGTTGCAAGTTTTCTCCATTTGTGTATAATGGCTGTCATCATGTTTTGCTGCAGCCTTTGAAATAATTTTATTACCCTTTCCAGAATTTTTCCAGACACACTTTATTTAAGTGATGTCTTCAACAGGTCTGGGAGTAATCAGGCCTGGGTGTGGATATTGAAATGAACTCAACTTTCAAAAACCAGAGATTAATCAGAGTTAATTCATTATTTAGAAAGAGGGGGCAATGCCTTTTTCAAATAGGGCCAGGATGGTTTGTAAAGCTTTTTCCCTTTGTAAATTATTTCCCTTTATTTTGTTTTTACTCAGATTATCTTTGTCTAATATTGCAATTTCTGATGATATGAATGAATGAATGAATGAATGAATGAATGCCTTTATTCAACAATTAAATGAAACAATTATATGTGACAAATATGCAAAAAACAAAGAAAATCAGCAAGGTTGCAAAAGATTTTTCGCAACTGTGTTTCTTGCTTAATAACCTTCAGCCTGAAGACTGAAGGCTCTGCCTCCCATTCTATTTTTAAATGCCTTTGGAACCACAAGTAGCCAGCAGTCTGAAAGTGCTCTACTGGGGTGAAATTTAATGCGTTGGCATAATTTTAGTTTCATTTTGTTTTTTAATCATGAATCCTTTTTCTGCTCTGACGTGTCACAACGTGTGCTGTAATAAGAGACTGTTATACATCCAGTATTTTTGCTGAACATGTTTGCAGTCTCTAACAGTGTTTTATAACCTAATTATAAAATCAAGCTAAAAACTGTCATGTTTTGAGAGTTGAAAGTAGGGCCTAATGCAAGCACAACCGGGAGCCAGGAAAACTCATGTTATGCTAAATTCAGGCTTAGAGGCAGGCAGAAAGAAAACAGCAACCACTAGGAACATGGCAGCATGAGGAAAACAACAATAGGAGACAAAATAAGTCAAACAAAATTGAGGCAAGTGTCATTTATAAATTCAGTAGGCCTGAATGGATAATTGGCAGCAGTTGAGTATGACAGTCAAGAGCTACAACCAGAAGTCTAAATGTATGTAAGGGGTTAAGAGAAAAAATACACTCACTGTAAGCAATATCAAAAGATGGCGGTAGCCACGGTGATGTAACCTGCTGTAATGTTCCATTCAGTGTTCCAGCCGAGTGTTTTCATCTCTGCTATCTTTGGGTTTTTAAATGATGTTACAAGACAAGGTTGGATCTAATGGGGAAACTGAAAGTCACGGCACATTTATTGGTTATTTGTCAATCACAAAATCACGTATACCCTCATTGTTTGTCCTAAAAGGATCCACAATTTAAAAAATAGGTATCATGTTGCATTGTGTAACACTAAAAACTAGTGTCTGAGCCTATAAAAACAGGTTTATGTATTAAGTAAGCTCTTAGAGCAAGGGGGTTTTGGAGTTTCCCACAGAAATCTATGTAAGGACATCCCCAAGCAGTTCTATGTTTTGGTGAAACTGGCATGACAAGGGCTCGGTCTCACTGAGAAACATGCCCATACGGTAGCAACTTCCCAGATGGTTTTGGAATTTCAACCAAACTTTGCTTTGTGCACAATAAAGAACAATGATATACACTAGTAGCAAGTGAAAAACCACTGCACTAACACAGTAGTATAAATTGACAGAAGCAAAACATTTGTTTCAGAATGGGGTATTTGTTATAAATCAGTCCCCAGCACATTTTTAAAAGTAAACGGATCCAGGTACACTGTGTCCTTTATAAAGGACAAATGAACTAAGAGGGAATGATTAGATTGCATTTTCAGTCTGGCAGAGAGGACATGCTGTCCAGCTATGATTATATCACAAGTTCTGCTAAAAATGCTGGTGACATCCAACAACATGTCATCTTTAACAGTCATACATACAAATCTCTAAAATCACACTCAACTCTGGCATGTTGTTTTCCACTCTGTGTTTACTTGCAGCGATTCACCATTCATCTCCCCCGTGGATCCATCCAGGCTGAAAATGCACAGTGTAGTAAGCATCCGTATTTTTAGAAACATTTGCTAAAACAGGACAGTGTTGATGACTCGTAGGCAGAAAACTTCATGATGGGAGAAGTTGGTAACATTTTATAATAACTACAGTCATTAATAAGGTGTTAGTAATACATAATCATTTATAAAGCACGACTCCTTAGTATGTCATTTATAAACATGGATATAAATGGATATAAACATAGTTTGGTATTGCTTTGTAAGCTCATATATTACATTTTAATATCAGTATTTTTATACTTTAGCAATTTCTAAATAAAATATTACATAAATTACAAAAATGTTTTTTAGGAGCTGTTAATGGTTCAACAATGTCTTTAGATCCAGATTTATACATATCCAGATTATGAAATCAGCTATTTGTTTGTGAGTGTGTTAGTGAAGGTTTTATAACGACTTATTATAGCTGGCTTTAGTCAAACAAGTCAGTATTCAGTCTGGTTTAGTTCCAAAGTGCTCCTGAATTAAACTCAGCTGAAATGAACAAAGTAGGGATGGTCTCTTTGTCCAGCACGATGAAAACTCAGAGCAGCTCCTCACAGTAAGGAGGTGACCAGGTTCAAGGGTGGCTTCCTTTGTCATGACATTTCCATTTAAACTCAATATCTTATCAAAATGCCATTTGCTTTGCGATTCTCCATGACGAAGCAGGTGGCTAACCACCCCAGAACCTGCTCACCTGACTTGACGCTGACTTGCCTGACAGCTGAGTACAATTGACTGACTACAACTGATTACAAATCAAAGGAACGTTGAACTTGAGGAACAAACTAAACAAATTCCAGATTTTTAAACATCCCGGAGCAATTTTCCTCTTTCCATTATCAGGTGACCCATTATAAATAGGGGGAAGCCTAAAGTAGCTTTTATCAGTGAAATATGGATACTTTGTTTGCAGTGGTTACCCTTGTTTGTTTGCAGTGTGGCTTCAGGGTGTACTTGTACCTACACTGACCTCATTATTTGAAACTTCAGCCTTATTAATTACGAGCGTCAACCAATGTATTTATATTTGACAGAATATAAGAAAAAGCAGTGGCTCACTTTAAAGAATTAGTTTTGGTTTAAAATCTCCCCCAAATAAACTGTGATTAGTATAAAAATGCAACACTTTTTTGTTTGACCACTGGAATTCCTATTTTCCATTTTCTATTTAGGTTGGCTGCTGAAATTGCTTGTCTCTCACATTTGTTATAAGGCGGTAGAACAGTTGTAACTGTAGCTTCCCTTCTCTGTGCTAGTTTCATTAAAATTTCTCTCTGTGTGCTGTGTGCTTGCCTTTCTCTCTGCCCCCACTCCCAGAGTAAGTTTTACCTTTAAAGGTATTTATTTTGTCTAAAGGTATTATTCTGTATTTCAGACAACAATCCGGTCATTTTCTATATTTTGTTCAGTATATAAATAAAAGGTATATGCAATGAGTTCATGACAATATGAAAATATTTAATTAAAAGTTGTGCATTCAAAAATGTAGGCTACTTATATAAAAGTTAGAATAGCAAAACACATTTTTTCTTCATGGCCTTTTTGAACAGCTCTGTGGTGATTATCTGTTAATATACAGTTATTTCTTGTTGCTTTATAGTATGTTTATGGTAGAGCTAGTCTACCAACTCCTCAAAGGTCAATAAGGCGAAGACTCTGGCATAGGGGGTAACCTCTGTCCATCAATGATGTGAAATAGGTACATTAATAATGTGAGGTTCTGTCTTGGACCATCCAGCTCTCTCTTGAGGCAGTTCATTTATGCCCAGCAGCACAAATGTACATTTTGCATTTTGCCAAGGTTGAACTCTGCTTAAAAGCTCTGTATGAAATTAGATGTTCACAGAGAAAAAAACATATGATCCAAATTAGTTCCATAATTTCCATCTCGTAAGCCCTACCAACTGTCTTTAACTGTAAAGCCATAGATTTTATTCACTGAATTCAACAACACATTTGTTTTCTGAGTTAGAGACAAATGAAAGAATCTTTCTAACTGAATCATAATATGAGGTGAGTCAGCAGCTCAACAGTCTGCTTTTAGGAAATCCTCCCACTCCAAGCCTGACAGCTCTTCCTGAACACTTGCCTTCAGTGACCCACTCACTTTTGCGTGTGTTATAAAAATAGCTTAATACTTGCATGCCCACAACAGAAGCACAATTAAACTAGTCTGAATGTGTCTTCCCCATCAGCAAAGCTATCTACTTCCAGTTACCTTTATATGCTAATAATTTGTTTGCTATTTTCTCACCATCTAATAAATCAGTTTTATATACAAAACTGCTAAAGAAAAACCCAGTCAATAAAAACCAATCAACCAATAAATCAGTTACACTAGTATCACAGATTTGTACACTGTTTCCATTGTAAAGTGAGATCAACACTGTAGCAGCTCTGGACACTGAACTAGCTCCTCCATAGTAACTATCATATAATGTGTGAAGCACACTGTGACATTAACAGCTCAGAGCAGATATGTTTGTTTGAGTTCTCTCGGTCCATCTGGGGGTCCAAAAAGTTGACAGGACCTGAAATCAGCAGCTGAGGCCCACTGTGTGAAAACACGTCGACTGAGAGTCACAACTTAGAGCCACCAGGGTGAAACTGGACCACATGGAGTGATACAAGAATCCGGCTGCAAGTTCCATTTAATATGGAGCTGAATGTGACACAAGGGGGTCTTACCTTATTGAATGAAAAACCAGAGAGATGTGCATGTTTGAGTGAAATGTGTTTCTGAAGGTGTTTTTATAGTGCATCAAACAAATCGAACAAAAGGCTGGAAAGAGCACAAGAAGAGCAGCAGGGGATGGAAATTTCCCTGATACTGCACAGAGGACCAAATAAAGCCTGTTATGGGAGAATTCTGGTTTAGCTGATACATTTTCTTTGGAACTAGCTTTGCATTCGCCACCATATTCTATTGTAGAGTTTGCAGGAAATTACACAAAAAAGTGATGTGATTTTTACATGAAAACATTTCAAATGTTTGTTATAAGTTTGTTATAATTTAGAAAAAGAAACATGGAACTTGACATGGATTGGACATTTGCTAACTACATTGGGAATTTCCTTTCAAGGGCATTGCCTGATGTAAACACCGTTGCTAACACTCATCCACCTTTTTTCTTCAATTAAGAAATAGAATGTTTTTAGTTTATAATCTCATGCTAAGCTAAATATATATCCCATTATATAACACACAAAGTTGCACACAGTTATAGTTGAAATTGTGGTGCCCTTCCTATCATATTGACTCTGTTATTTTCTCTGTAGCGGATATGCAGATAAAAAAAAAATTACTTGCCAAAAGCTGTCATACTATTCCAACTGCACTTTCTTATTTTGCTGCTAAAATAGTGGAAGCTCATATTAAACATGGACAAAGTTTTAAATTATTATGTCAGCATGCATGAAAGTAATTTTTATAACTCAAAAACTCTGAATAATGTCAGTGAAAACATTATTCTCAGTTATGTACCTCTGGTTGTGAGCAGTAAAACCTCTCTTAATTGCTATATAAATCGGGTTTTTTTTTCTTTTCTTTTTGTGAGCTGGCAACCAATGAGAAGTTGGCTTAAAGAGAGTCCTCAGTATGTTTCAGAAGTAGATAAAGTGAGGGGCTATACCAAGAGGCTGAAACAAACCAAACTAAGTTGACGCTGATGTGTAAAAATGTGCAGCATATGGACAAAATGAATAAGACAACCGTGTTGCATCATCACAAAAAGCAGTTGCTTGGTTTTTTAAGTCCCTCTGACTCTACAAGTTTCTTGGAAAAACAAAAGACTAAGGAAGTATACCAATGTGTGAAACCCCAATCAAATCTTTGGCAGGAGGTGCTCCCGACAAAAAGAAATGGTCAAAAACAAAAGGTAACAGGGTGCACATGTTGTTGAACAAATAAAATGAAATGTAAATGTCTTTGCTTTTACATGACAGGGACTCCGTTCTGTTCCTCTCACTCCTTCAAAGTTGTAGATGTCTGCCTTGCTCCACTGAGCAAACTCAGAATGATTGGACTTCCCACAACACCTCAAAGCACACTCACGCACCACTTGGTTACTCTCAGTTATTCACACACCATTGTGGCAAAATGAACACAAACTGCTTATTTACTCACGTACACACATATACACTTGTGTCGGAATGAACACACTCCACTTCGGCAGATTTGACACCCACCACCCGTCGTTACATTTTTGCAGCCCCCTCCTCCCTCCATGGGTGCTATTCCCGTCACCGTGGGGTGTGTGAGATGCGGAAAAGTGCTAAAAAGCTGTCGTCTCTTCCCAGTAAACTTGGTGTCGTTGTTGTATGTTGTTGTGCAAATGTTTTGAGAGGAAGTTTGCCGATGCCGACGCATGGCGAGGCACAACAGTAGTCAAAGGGCAGCAGTAGGAGGGGATAGGAGCACTCCGCAGGAAGTCCACACGTGTCAGTGTGCAGGTCACAGGGCACGCCTCCGGAATCTTACAGTTTGTCTTAATTATTTTCACATTTTCTGAAATCATACCTCACTTTCACAAAACATTCAAAACACAGACACAAACATAAGACACCCCATTTGTGTGTGTGTGTGTGTGTGTGTTTTCTTACACCCAGTAATATTCTGTTCCTCCTAAAGTACTCACATTCTTTATTCAGCATTGTGCAAAACTTAAGCCAGGATGTCCCAAATGTTTTTGTGCACACATCCTTCAATATTAAATTTTAGATACCCGAGTCCTATACCACAGTTAACCTGTTAATATCTGCCACAGCTGCTGACTTGTTTAAAGTTAGGATTGGGGGGGGGGGGGGGGGGTTTTTTTTTAACA
>VVHJ01056362.1:0-17167 GCA_015107715.1 Tylochromis polylepis
TTTTTCTAAACACCACGTCTCCGTGGCTTTTAAACCCCAAAACACGCTGCGCCAAAAATTGGTCCCCCCAAGGAATGGGTCCCCCAACACAAACAGAGTAATATCGTGTATGCTGTTAAGTGCCAGGAGGATTGCCAGGATTTATACATCAGGGAAACCAAACAACCTCTGGCAAAGCGGATGGCACAACACAGAAGAGCTACCTCTTCAGGCCAGGACTCTGCAGTCTATTTACACTTACAGGCCAGTGGACACTCTTTCAATGATGAGGACGTACACATCCTGGACAGGGAGGAACGCTGGTTTGAGCGGGGAGTCAAGGAGGCCATTTATGTGAAAAGGGAAAGACCATCTCTGAATGGAGGAGGGGGCCTAAGGGTACATCTTTCACCATCTTACAATGCTGTGATTGCAGCCATCCCCCAACTCTCTGTGAATGGTAGATGGCCACTGATCAGTAATCTTTGATCAATGGTCTTTGATCAGTGTTCTTGATCAGTGGTCATGACAATTTGCATATTAACGATCAAGGAACTTACCTCACAGCCCATTGTTCACTCAGTGGGCTGGTTTCAGTTATTGTGCAAATCTGCTGTTTATAAGGTTGGGGAAACCTGCAGTCAGCTGAGACTGAAGAAGTCACTTGGATGAGTGATGAAACGTTTCTCCCACTGAAAACGCTACGTCCAGATGAACAGAATCAACTTTTTGGGAAAAGACTGCAGTGTTTCTGGATCATATTCATATACGCCCCTTTCTTTGTATCATAGCATTTAACCTATATTTGTGGATAGCATGGTGAAATGTGTTCACATACAATCATTTGTGGACGTGTTCCTGAGTCATGACAAAATCATTCCTGCAGTGCCGCCTGAGGGAGATCACGGGCATCCAATACTGATTTTAGGCTTTGTCCCTTGGGAACAGAGATTGTTCTAGATTCTAACAGTCTTTGATGATGTTATATACTGTTAATGATGAGATATTAACAGTTTTCATAATCTTATCTTGAGGAACGTTGAGATTGTTTCACAATTTGTAGAAATAGTTTTTGTTTTTGCAGATAGGTGAACATCTGCCCATTTTCTGAGAAACTCTGCCTCTCTAAGATGCTCTTTTTCATACCCTGTCATGTTACTGACATGGTAACCTGTCGGTTAACCCAGTTAACCTAATGAGTTGCAAAAAGTTCCTACAGCTGCTTCTGTTTAGACCCGTATACAAGCGTTTTATTGTTCCATCCCAGAATTTTGAGATGTGTTACTGCCATCAAATTCACATTTTCTCAATACAGAACAGTTTCTCTGTTCAAAAATTTGATATGTTTTCTATCTTCTATTTTGAATAAAATATACGTTTATGAGATTTGCAAATTATTGCATTATGTGTTATTTACATTTTATGGCGTTTCCCAACTTTTTCTAATCTAGGATAGTAAAAACATGGCACTTTAAAGGGAACTGCAGGCTTGTCACTTGTATGGCCTCTGGTCGATTTTGAAAAAAGTCAAATTTGACATTAACAAGCAACTTTTGCTCATTTTTAAATTAATTTAAAAATCCTTAAAATGTATTATGCATATCCTCCGGAGAACCAGCCTATTCATTTATGTCCTCTGTAATGGACATCTGTTTTTGGTCTATATCTTTTGAATTATTTGAGCTACCCTACTAAGTCCTGATGTACTAAATAGAGGACATCCTTGGCTTTCCATTGGTATCTCATGTGTTTGGGTGGCCTCTTTTAGCTCCAAAGAGGCAGGAAATCACAAAAAAAGTTCAATGGGAAGATTCTTTTTTCTCGGTTCTCAGGAGGATATGATTTCAGAAAGGTGCTTCCTTATCAGTTTTTATAACAAGTAAAACAAAGGGAAAAAGTGAAAACACGACTAGGTACAAGTGGGTGAATATAAGGACAAGCTTCTGGCTGTGTTGTTTTCATGATCTCCTGCCTCTTCCCATTAAAAATGCCCTATGGCATTGTTGCCCATAGACAATGATGCCATTTTAAAGTCTAGTTTAGGAAGTAGAACTGCAAACATTTTGGAACTATTGAGATTTCCACTTTGGTATTTTTCAGCTTGCTGGTAAGATTGTTGGATTTAGATTTCAATCAGATTACCTGGTTAGGTTTAGGGAATTATCATTTAGGAGAAAATATACACCCTCATATGACAAATGATGAGCTGCAAGTGAAAGACCTATTTCACTAATGCCATTCCCCAGTGTGTTGGTGCTCAGATGTCAAAGGGCACATTCATAAATGAGCAATGCCAGTGGCTTTGCTCATTCAAAACCTGAATCATGAAATAATTGCCAGAAATGTCAAATTTTTTGATGACATTTCTGATGAAATAAAATAAATATTAAAAAAAAATATATTAATACTTAAATATTAATGTGTATATATTAGTTTTAATTTGTATCATTTTTGCTGCATCAGACAATTTATTCCTTAAAAGTCTATCGCACAAATTATTTTGCCTTTTTGGGGGAAAAAGAAGTCACACTGATGATGAAGAAGTCTAAAAACAAAACAAAAAAAAAGACCCTCATGTATTAAATATGATACACTTGGCTCTAAAGGGTTAAGGCTTTTTGTGCCGCTCCAAAATAGTCAAAAACCAACAAATGCAGCTTTGAAGCTAGCAGACATGATTAGGTGAGAAATCAGTTACACCAGCAGAAAACACTGCTTCCAAATGTAAAAACTGGGTTTTACCTGAGCATTTAAAAGCTGTTACCCTGGACCTAAACAAGTATTTGTCTCTTTGATTAGGCAGTGTAATTTAATTAATTGATGGAGGTAGAGACTTGACCTGATTTTTATTTGTATTTTCTTACAGAGGCAGTTTCTTCTTTACAGTACAGTTAGTACATAATACATATGAATCCAGCCCATTTTGGGCCAAAGAATAACATTAAAAGGAAAGAACACAGTTCTATCTTCTGGGGAAAGTTAAGATATAGTGCTATCGCTTTGAGAATTTATTTATCTGGATAGAATGTGGTCAAGAATAGAAAAAATGATTATTTTAGAGACTGATTAGTCAGCCTATGGAGATTACACATAGTCTTCTTTACTTCAGAGATTTGTTACTTCATTCAAGTGGTACTTCTGGCCTAGTTTCATGTGGAGCCAAGTGGTTTTGATAAAATATTTGAACTAACTCTAAATTTTCCAGCTTTATGCTCCTGTATCTCAAAGGACTCGATAATCCATTCATTATATTTCAAGCCTGTACAACACTGCAGTTTCAGAATTTTGTAAATGGGTTTTGTCACAACATGAAATCATCCTCCAACAGATTATTCCTGAATTTCATTACACATAGGTTTATTTTTCAATATCAAATATAATGCTACACTACAACTACTAATAATAACACTGCTACTTTGGCCTTTGATCCATAAAAAGGCTTTCATGAAGGAGATCATTTGCAAAAACTGTTTTGGCACCTCATTTGAGAATGTGTTTGCCTCCTGCGAGGCACTGACATGTTTTAGCAGCAAGTGTCTGCTGGAAAGCCCCTCTTTCTAAAGTAAACAGATGGAGCAGGGTCCTCAGGTGGATACTGAGCTATTATTTTTCTATAAACAATAAGATCATACCCAGTGAAGGAAAAAACACAGCTGGAGGCTCTCAGTGATTCAGAATATATCTTCAGTTAGACATTTTGCAGTGGAAAGCAATGCCAAAACAGCAGCTGTGAATGTCACCAGACTTGGCTTTATAAATTGCAGACGTAATCTGTTGAAAAACATGATTTTTAACTACCCTTGTCCCATTTGTGTGGTCTCTTTTCTATCCTATGCATTTACTTAATTGTAACAGACTATTTCCTGGAGTTGCTACTACACAGTACATAGAATTACATGCTGTTTTCTACCATCACCGACATTTTATGTTTTGTTTTTCAACCGAGAAATTTGTTGTCCTGTCACAGTGTCGATTTTACCCAAGGCTTGGCCATTCATTGCCGTTACCAAACCCTGCTTCAAATGATGTACGCTCGTTTAGCATTAGAGTTTGGTAATTTAACAGCAGCTACTGGCTGTAAGGTGAAAAGTCTTTTAAATAAATATTATAATTTTATTTTCCTTACCTAGGAAGCTTTTATTGGAACTAAATCATACAACAGAGACAGGTTATGTATTATTTAGTAGCAGCATTCACTTATTTTGTTTCCATTATTCATTCCAAACCTACTCAACATTTTTCTCATTTACACACCTAAATTATCTTTGTCTTTACTCTGACCTAATCTCAAACTTCCCCCAGACGTGTGGGGAATTTAAATGTTTCTGAATCTTATTACAAAGACCGCATGAGATTTACATCAGTCTTTAGTGATACATTTCATCTCGACAAACAAATTACAAATACTGCCAATTTGATATGTGATTTCCTGAGCACTACGCATTATCTCTGTTTAAGATTCATCTCCAGCTCTGCTCTTGTGTGCTAATCAGGCATGTAAGAAGAGGATATGACAAGTTTCAAACTGTAGGTGACTCGGTTGTGGATGTTGTTGCATAAATTAAAGGATTCAGTCCCTCATGAAAGGTAAACAAGTAGACAATGAAGGGAAATATGCAGTGGGGCAAAGAGGAGGAATTAACTGCTTAAAGATTTCCCATAGTGATTGAACTCAAGGTTTAAAAGTTTAGAAGAAGCTTTCTGCTGACACGGCGTAGCTGCAACACTTAATGCCTTTTGAGTTTGCTATTTTTATCTTAAAGTAAGTACTATAATAATAATAATACTAAAAAACTAAATAAAAAAACTACACATTACTCTGATTTCTTACTGTTGTAGTGTGGGTTTCTAGTAGTCTGTGATGGGAAAAACCACTTAGAGTACCTTTACCTCAGCTGCGCTTATTTTGATCACTATTAAACTAACAATTTATTATTATTATCATTGTCGTTGTTGTTAATACTGGTCATTGGAGCTGAGATTTAATATGTTAACGTTTTAAAAACATCAAAAGAAATTATTAAAAACGAAAGGACTCATCAGCCCCTACTTCCATTTCATCTGCTGCTCTAAACACAAAGAACCAAACGATCTCACAGTGGAGGATCCAACAGGCTTGGATGCTTTCATTAACCAGCAAAAAGCAGAGATTTTTGTACACCAAAATCATAAAAATAGGAAGAAACTGTGGCTTTTTGATCATATATTTATATTTGTACAGTGTTAAAGTGGTGGATGCTCATGTTAAAATCGTATTATTATATTAAAATTAATTTATAATAAAATTTTAAAACTATCAAATATATGAAAAATATTATATAATAAAGTCATCTTGTGTACACGTAATCTCTATGAGCCAAGTACTCAAGCTCTGGATTACAGGAATCTGCGTGATGCCAGTGAGAGGGGATATCCTTACTCTAGTCATACCAGACTTTGATTGTGACAGCCAACATCATCTTCAAACCTTCTGTTTGTGAGGGCCAGCCAGTGAGACGATAACTGGCTCAAAGGGGAAGTAGCCTTAAAGCTAGGTGAGCTAAAACAGGTTGTTTCAGACAGCGGACGAATTGAATATACCAAGTAATAGCGTGAGATTAAGGATTATTTTGAACTGTGATAATGCAAAGCTACAAATAACACAAATAGAAATATAGAGCTGGGAATCACAATAAGTCCCCCTTCAATGATAAATGAAAAATAAAAGACCTCTGTTCTAGTTTCAGGTTTATACACAGCCAAAATATAAACTGAAAAAGTGCACTGCAGTTCTCCCTCAATGACAAGATCAAAATTGTCAAAGAGGAAAAGAAACCAATGAACACTGATTTTAGGCTGACAAACTCTGAGCTATAGTGACAACTAAATATTCTTAGTATCACTGAAAAAAATAACTAGACAGCTTGGGGATTCTAAGCTCTACGTACAAAAAGAGGAAGGGAAAGTATTTTAGGCAATGCTTATTCCCATGATGTATCTTGATAGCATCTCATTGTTAGACCATTCCTGCCTCATAAAAGCCCATGCAGTTCAAACTCCATGGATACAGCCTGAAATGCAAACTGGCAGTTATCAATTTGTCGTCTCACGATCCAAGGTATTGACTTTATAAGGGTTTTTTTTGTCTCATCAGTAAGCTCCTCCTCCACAGAAACAACTCCAAACATACTACAATTGAGGTGTGGTTTTAATGTGACTTGAATTTATAGTTTTCTCTTCGACTGGCAACAGAGAGCGCCAAAATTTGGATACAAACTGTCACTGATCATTTGTTATACCATTTGCAGTCAAAGTTAAGTATCTTAACAGACTCAAATACAAAAAAGCAACACATCCAACAGATGTCCTAAATTTGGACTGCCAAATGTTTTGAGACAAACATCTCAAGTCTCTTTGGACCACACAATAATTAGATTTCTAACAAAATGATAAGTATGTGTTTGTGCTGTGGAGATAGTTTAAAATCAGCTCATCACTTTTATTGTGGCAATTCCTTCACATTACAGTGAGTGATTTTATTTCATTTGATGATGCCATTCCTTACACAGAGAAGTTTCACAGTATTTTTGAGTTGCTGGTCCACTGGTATTTTCCAATCTCATTTCAGCCTGACTGTCATTTATTAAAGAATTGGCAGGGAGCATTTACCAGAATGTCTCACTTTTCCCCCTCTGTGTGGCAGAATTACATACTATTTTTAGACTATTTTGGGTGTAAAATCTTCCATTATTTAATAGGTTTAAATCATCCCTATTAAAATACAAGGCAGAGACTACTGCCCTTACAGTTTGTCCTGATCTCAGCTCGTTGTGTTCAAGGTTTTTTTTGTTGTTGTTTTTTTTTACTCTTTTTTGGCAGTTAACTTGTGTTCTCCTGAGCTGCCAACCCCCATATAACTATGACTCAAGCAGTGATGCAGCATAACAAATGTGTCTTTGGTGTGTGGAAAATTTCCCACTTTCGTATCCTCGTTTGCCGTAAGACTTCAGCTTGTGTGTGTGTGTGTCTGTGTGTCTTCTGCAGAGATCCGCGAGGCCTTCAAAGTCTTTGACCGCGATGGGAATGGGTTCATCTCAAAGCAGGAGCTGGGCATGGCCATGCGTTCCCTTGGCTACATGCCAAATGAGGTGGAGTTGGAAGTCATCATCCAGAGACTGGACATGGATGGTGAGGCCAACAAACAGATTGGCCTTTACTGTTTTAAATCACAAAAGCGCAGATGCTTTGTCCTGCTTTTGCCCACAAAACTAGACTTTACTGCAGAAAACAATCAGCTATAATGAACACTAACCTTTCCTCTTTTCTGCAGGTGACGGCCAGGTAGACTTTGAGGAGTTTGTCACTCTTCTGGGTCCAAAGCTCACAGCAGCTGGGTTACCAGACAAATTCAGTGGCACTGACTTTGACTCAGTTTTTTGGAAGGTGCTCATTATAAAACATTATTTCTTGTTATTAAAAAGGAGACAGAGAAGTCATCAATTTAGCAAACTTCAAAGCTATTAAACATTTAGGTTCTTTAAAGGAAAAGCTGTTTAAATTGTCACATCCATTGATTTGTTAATGGAATCTTGGATCTTTGCTCGTTTGCACGTGGCGGCAGTCTTATCACTTAGTCAGTTTTTCATCTAAAATAGATATTAATTTATTTACACACACCTCATTAGATAATCAGCTGTTCATTTTGACAGTGTGATAGAAATTAGTGGGGATGTAGCTCATGTTAGCGATGTTTCTGTTGTAGTTGTGTGATAATAGCATCGAAGTGCTTGCCAAAAAAATGAGGTTCCAAACTGAGTGTGAAAGAAAAGGAATTAATATGAGTGCACAAAAGAAGAATCACACCTGCTGAAGGAGTCAAGAAGCCCAAGGGAGTGTTGCACAGCATCGTGTAACGTTATATAACAGAATACTAGTGCGAAGCATGTGCTGCTGGACTGATTATACAGTGCCTTCAGTCACAACAGCGAGATGAGCTTAGGCTGATCTTAATTCATATGTGACAAGCTGGGAGTGAGAAGACTGGTGTCTGTGCAGTGATGCACAATATTGATACCAAAGGGCAATTTATGTGTCTGAGATGCCAGGGTGCTGATAAGACTGACCAGTGATCACTAATTAGGAAATAAAACATTTGTTAGTCAAACTAAAAATACATAATGCAGAGTAGTTCTATTGTTCTGTGAACAAATTCTATTGACATTTTTATGTGAACAAAATTGTTAATAAGAAATTGATCATTTAGAAAGTAATTACACTCACCAGACATTTAATTTGGTACACCTTGCTAGCACTGGGTTGCCTTAATTCTTTGTGGCATAGATTCAACAAGGTGCTAGAAACATTACTTAGAGATCGTCTGCTCACTGGATATTTTTTCTTTTTCTGACCAGTCCCTGCATACCATAAAAAATGGTGGTGTGGAAAAATCCCAGTAGATCAGCATTTTCTGAAATACTCAGACCAGTATGGCACCAACAACCATGCCTTATTCAAAGTCATTTAAATCACCTTTCTTCCCTATTCCAATGCTCAGTTTGAAATTCAGCAAGTTATTTTGACCATGTCTACATGCCTAAACATATTGAGTTACTGCCACGTAATTGGCTGATCAGATATTTGTATTAAACAGTTGAAGAGGTGTATCTAAAAAAAGTGTCCAGGGAATGTACTGTAGATTACACCCAACTAAATAACAATCTAAGGGATTGTGAAAATGGTTAGTAAATACTTTTTTTTGCTGTCTTATACTTTATTAGACTGAATTCAGCGATTACGTTGCATTTTATTTATTATTATATCTGAGAACCATGGGCCACACGTTTGACCTAAAATGAGGTGCTGGCACTCAAATCACACAGTTTAATAGAAATAGGATTTGTTCAGTAACAGATTCACCTGGGGAATCTCCCACTCAAATTTTCTTTTGATCTAAATGTCGTTCATTTAGAAATCTAAAATGCACATTCATATCACTCATATTTTTCCATCTTCTGGAAAAGCCTACACCGCAGAAAATATTTTCTTTAAATTACAAGACAGCAGTGCTATTTATGCACTTACATCCTCTTTATATTTTATGTCTGTGTGTGTTTAGAGATTTCTGTCTTTGCATTTGTATGTTTTTGCTGTGCCTTCCAGCCTGCGTCCATGTTAATGTCAGGTGTGTCTATCCCCAGTGTGACATGCAGAAGCTTACAGTGGAGGAGCTGAAGAGGCTACTGTATGACACCTTCTGTGATCATCTTTCCATGAAAGACATCGAAAACATCATAATGACCGAGGAGAATCACATAGAGAACCCTGAGGACTGCCAGGTGGACATAGACAGTAAGGAACCTCCTACATTTCAGCATACTGCTGTGTGTTTTGTACCCTGAAGTTGAAGCGAATGACTAGAATGTAATCTAGAATTTTCTAGACAAAAAAAACAATCAAAACAACAAATAAATAAATAGATAAATAAATAATGAATAACATAATGAATGATGAATAAAAAAATAACATCCTGTTTTTTTTTTAAACTTTTAACTACATTGTAGAAATTACCCTTGCTTATAGGTTATTAAGGTCCCTCAAGCTATATAAAACATGGTATAGCTCCTCATGGTGTATTTAAAAGATATGACATTTACAAGCCACTACATATAATAATGTATTATTTTTGATAATGATAATGTCTTTGTAAACGAAGCACAAGGTTTTCCGAGCTGCTCAGACCCTGATAATTACAGACACTCCCTACACATGAACGGTTGTTAATTGTTGCAAATGATATCTGCTTTTAATTTCTCAAATGATCCTCACTTGTAAATGACATCACTTTTACATCATTTGCAAGCTCTACTGTCCTTTTCTATGATTATGTGTTTGTCTAAAGTATGAGATTTCAAATTATAGTGAAAAGTGTAATGCCAGTATAAATAGTAAAAGCACTAAAAGCAATAATAACAAGGACCATGGAAAGATGATGAAAAGACAACGTCACATAAAAGCAAGTCTGGAAAAAAATGGGGCTTTTAAGAAGGCATTTAAAAGGAGTCACGATTCTGAGAGCCGTACCTCCTCAGGCAGGTCACTCCAAAGCTAAGGGGCCCTGATATCAAAAGCACAGCCGCCTTTAGATTTAAACCTTGACTTTGAAAAAGCCAAGAGGCCTCCACACCTGTGGATCCAAAGCTGCAAACTGGCTTATATGGGGTCAGTATTTCTGTTATGTATTTCAGTGAGCAATAAGTAAGCCAGGACGGACTGTGTAATGCGTTACCATCTGCTAAACCTATCATGGTCTCTGGGTCTTGGACCCTTGGTTTTGAGTCTTTTTCTTTCCTAAATTTATTATTCCTTTGGGTTTGTGTAAAGCGATGAATGTTCAAGTTCTGTTCTTTTTTTGGTTTCTCTTGGAATTTAGTTTTATATTTTACTATATATTGTTAATTATTATATCTTTCCAACGACCTCCGTCTGTATTTTTGCTTAGTACTGAAGTTCTGCTTTTTAGGTTATCTCTGGTTTCTTGGCTTGTCAGTGTTTATTTTTCTATATATGTTGTTGTTGTTATTCCCTTTTGTGTACAAGTCTTGTTTATCTCCTGCTTTGTAAAGGTTCTTTATTGCTTATTTTGTGAACTTTATTTAGTTCACTTTGTGTTTCCATTCTGTTTCACTTTCTGTCTGATCTTTGTTTGTCCTTTTGTGTTCGCCTGCCTGGCCTGGTCCTCCTGTCTTCTTTATGTGCCAAGTTAATACAATTCTCCTATTCTGCAGTGTCACACTTCCTGTTTTATGTTAGTAACTGTTGTTCTCCGTCTTGTGTTGAACTTTACTTCCCCCTGCCTCGCATTGTGTCTCCAGCTGTGTATCCCACCTGTTAGCTCTCCACTTGTGAACCTGTATAGTCTCGTCTTGTTCACTGCTATGATGTCCTCATAGCTGTATCTTTTAGCTCTCTTCTCTGCATTGCTGTGTATCTCCTTGCCCGGTTCCCTGTGAGTCTGCATTCTCATTTCTGCCTTTTCGATCACTGGCTTTCTTCCCGAGTTGGCCCTGAAATTTTGGACTTTGTATTTTTGGACGAATCAACAGTTGAAGACTTGTTTTGAATTAAGCTTCTGCCTTCGTGCACCCAATTCAATTCACTTTTATTTATATTGTCCCGAATCACAATAATAATAAATAAGGCAACTATTTACGTTGTCGAACAGTATTAATACATTTTTATTTCTTTCAGATTAAGCTCTCGTATTTCAAAATTCCTCACAATCGCATTTGAAAACAAAAACCCCCACCAAAACTCAGCCCTCACATACCAGAGATAAGTTTCTCCCATCAGCAAGCTCACTAGATTAAAATGTGCTCTAGGTACTTATCAGCGGTAACTGCTGTGCTCTTTTAGGCTGCTGTTCTGTAATATGAAAAATATGACATTATTTCTGCTCCCCTCTGTCTTTCTTCTCACTCAGCTGGGGAAAAAAACAAAACAACCCCCCCCCCCAAAAAAACAAATTATGCCTCTTTATTATTAGATACATGGAATTTACTGAAGATTTTCTCTCAAAAGTAATTAATTGCCTATTATGTGATTTATGAGTCAGATTTCTCTGAGAACAGTAATAATCCTACAGAGAAAACGTAAGAAATGAAAAGCTAGTAAATTGTTTTTAAACAATATTTTATCTTTATACAATCATTTATTTATTTTTGTTGTTTTTTTTATTGGGGGGATGTAAAAGTACAAAAGATATGAACTCTAACTTTACTGGAGTGTTTGCTTAAGATGATTCTGCATATGCAATAGACCTAAACAGTTACACCTTTGATTCACAATGGTTTTGACGATGTTTTGTCCTTTAATATGCCACTCAGGTGCCCTTTCATTGGTTTATTGTTCCAAAACTTCAATTAACATTTCAATCTAGACGCAATTATGTAGCATACAGGTGTGAAAGCAAATTTTCTTGGTTGTGTGCACTCCCTTTCATTTGTGTTCTTGTAGTTGTATGATTTTGTGATGAGCTTTTCATTTGGAAATAACAATCAAATGTCTTTCAACCATTAAATAATGCCCGATTCAGTGGACCTTCAGCTCATTTTGCTTTTCCTTGTGTCTCTTCCTACTTCCTTTTCCCCAGGCTCCAGCCCGACGCAGCAAGTCAAGCAAACTTGTGTGCGCAAAAGCCTGATATGCGCCTTTGCCATTGCTTTCATCATCAGCGTCATGCTCATTGCAGCTAATCAGGTGCTGCGAAGTGGCATGAAATAGGAGTTGAGGCGTTTTCTGCCTTGACCAGCATTTACTGGCTACCATAAAAGACTGTGACGATGAAACAAAAAAACAAATACAGACAATCACATGCGTGTAAAATAAAACATGACTGTAGAACACAGAAACTGGAGTCCCCAAGGACACAGACATTTGTCTTGGTGGCAAATATGTGCCGACAACTTACAGTTTCAAGGACACCTGGACCTTACATACCAAGAGACAGTGGCGCTCTTAAAGTGGACAGCTAACTACACATATCACTCTTCGTAACACAACATTTAGTATTCATTAGCTATGTGCATTTGAGCAGTGTTGCATTCAGTATGGTGGCAGCTATAGAGAGTTTAGTGACTGTCCAGTTTTGTATTTGTTCAGTGTACTATGGGGTTTGTTATTATTAAATAGAAAGAATCTGTGAAATATTGTGGGGACATTAGAAGACATGTTTTACCCAGGATGTAAAGTGTCATTGTGTGCAAGGTCTGGAGTGCACAGTGCTCTGGAGAAATTGTATGGGGTGCAACATTGTTCAGAACCACTTGGGAATAACAATAGCTTGGTAAGAAAGTGAGATAATAGGGATGGTTTGCAGGGCGGTGGATGTGACTGTGTGGATGCTCCCATTCATTCACCGGCTGCGGGGTTTTGGGTCTTAGCAGGATGGTGCAGGGTGAAGTAGGTTAACTGTTCTCGGGAGGAAGACGCTGAATGGACAGGCAACTGGCTGAAAATAACTGGTCACGCAGTAAACACTCGACTCTGTCTGCTTTGCAGGCTTGAGGCAATGATCATCATCTATGCATGACATGCATGGATTTAAACAGTTGTCTTGACACATTTGTAAAAGTTCTTCTTAATGTATTAATTGTTATGACTGTGTACTAGAGCCGTTTTCAATTCCTTAATGACAACTGTGAGCAATTGTGTGTGGTGCAGGGTATCAGCATTCACAACAAATATTAAAGCATACAACTGCATGAAAAAGAAGGGCTGTGGTAATATATAGTATGCTCGAAGAAAAAAAGTTTTTTTTGAATTGCTAAGCTATGGACATTCAGATCTGAATTCATCACGCACTCGCAGGGCAGTAAATGAGTTCAAAATACATCAAGTATTTAGAGAATATGCATCTGGTTGGTATTAGGGAAAAATGTCAAGCAATGTATTCTGTTCTTTTTAAATGTTTTTATGTCTGGACGTGTTGCTAAAGAGCAATAACTATATGTGAAATAGACATTACACAAAACTCAGTACAGAGATGAATCCTTGAAATTGTTTTGCATTAGTTTTCTATAGCACTTCTAGAGCAGATATATTTGGTGATGTTCAAGGAAAAATGGAACAACTGTCTTATTCATTGAGATGTAAAGATCAAACATGAGAAGACTATGTCTGAAGCTGCCCATTGAGTTAAAGTTGAATGGCAAAGAATTGCAATAAAATAATAATATGTGAAACAGCACACAAAGTGTGTAGGTTAGATTGTTGTGCATGCAGTTAGGTAAGGTCTGTTGTTATTAATGTGTATTGTACATATAAGCCAACATTACCAAAGCTAAGGAGGAATCTGTGACTGGAGAACTGGGCCACATAAGGGCACAATTTCTGAAATCTGATCATTTTGAATTATTGAACAGAAAACAGAAATACTGCAGTCTCTTATACACTTTGTATTTAACACCAGCCAAAGATAAAAAAAAAAAAGAAAGCTCTCCACAGTACCTTGAAAAAAAGGCATTACTATATAAAAGACAGATCTTATGAATATCCCTTGTTAAGTCGTGATGTATTGACCTTTTGATGATACTGTTTTCTGCCCAAGCCTCTACTGTGTTGTCTGAGATACGAGTGTTAAGTGCTGCAGTGCTGTGTCCCTCATTCAGTAGATCTGAGTCCAAAGGGGGGAAAAAAAAAAAGTCATAATTCTGCCACTGCCAGCTTCTTATTAGCAAAATTCATTTTTAGCACACATTTAAGCTAGGCTGTTATAAACTCATTGTACTCTATACTACTATTTAAATGGTTCACAAAAAGATCTAATACTGGCCAACAACAATATCTGTATAAATTATTTTGGCAAACGAGAGGTCATCGTTGCAATAACTTGGAAATCAATATTAACCTTGTGTTATAGATGGTGTTTTCTAAAAACTTCTCGGCACTTGCAGACTTGCACTTGCAGAGGAATTATTTCACCAACGATTAGCCAAATGAGTTGCAGCTACCTGCATGAAATTATATGTCCGAAAGCCCAACTTCACCAACCATCCAATCCCAGTTTGATTTTTGTTTTTTTAAAAATTTTCGTTAATACCCAAAGTTATAGCAGTGCTGATCAATATTTTTTGAAATACTTTATTTTAAAAATATTCAACTTCTGACTCCTCTGAACCCTGTTTTTTTTCACGGGTGCCTGTATCCTACTTCACAGGAAAACAGCTACAATAACCACTGAAATGGTGCCTCACTGTTTGCTTGCATTTGGGATCTGAGGGAGTATTTGGACCCAGTAATGGTTATTACATCAGACTTAACAAGGAGATTGGCTGTTCCTCAAACTTGGATCTTTAAAGAGCCAAAACCACAAACAGGAATCAAAAACACAACTATCTCACAGAGCCAGGCAGGGTTAAGGACTATCACATGCACCTCAGCAATTTGTCAAAAGTGTCAACTCTTAAGGGAACGCAGACAAAAATGATAAAAGTCCATTTATTTACAAAAACCTTTGTTTCCATTTTGCACTTTAACATGTGCTGCAACGCACAAATACAGCTCACCGCCATGATTGTTCATCCATTTCCCAAAATAATTTAGACATAAAGAATCACTTTACCATAGATGTATCTATTTTTTTGACTAGAATGTGATGGAATAGATTATTAAATGACTGGCAAAAGATACTCACATTCACTTTCTATATCACCAATGAGGGAACATTATCATGGGGGAGAAAGTTATAATAACAATTTGATTTGTTGCCTTATTCTCTGAGACATTTTGGCATTGTACACAAACAAAGAAATCCATCAGACATGGACTTATTATTTATTATCAGAGCAAAATGTACAAACCAATATTTATTTTCTTTTAACAGATGGAAAAAAAAACTGTACAAACATGTTGGTAGTCTACTGAATGTTCTGCCTTGCACTGTACTTTATACTTGTCTTTGGATCCTGCAAAAATGTTTATTGAACATGTGATATATGTTCATTGACTCCACCTGATGTTCTTCTATGTCTGTGGAATAGTATTTCACCTGAATAAAACCATATAACAACTGTGTCTATATTGTGTCTGAAATCATTTTCGATTTGTCAAATCGTCAATCACAGACCATGAGATAACTCTATGAGATGGTGTGGCTCAGTTTCAGTGGTATTGATCGACATCCTGACATTTCAGATTAAAATCCATAGAAAGTGATGGACTTTTTGTGGTTTATTGAATCCGTGGACTGCTTTATTCTATTTGGAAACACCCTTTGGCTTAGAGTGTTTTGGTCCCATCTGTCACATTTATCCCAACAAAATGACCTTTTATATTTCATATTTCTAAGAGCTTTAGTCAGGCTGCCCTAATCTAAAGCAGTCTAGGGGATACTATTTCTAACAGTAACTAACTATAACCTGCTGGTTTTTATGCAGATAATAGAATTTTCTGAACTACTTACAGTACTATTACTGTATGACTTAAAAACAGGTATATCTAAGACTTTCTTGAACAACTAAAACTGCAGCATGTCATACAATTCAATAGTTTTGACATGTTAGTAATTGTCTGTAATGTAAGGTAGCTAACAGTATAAAGTAGCTAAATTCCAGAGGCATCTTGAGATGCAAAACCTATCTAAATATCACGTGACTTACTGTATATTATTGCTACGTCCACACGTACATGGGTATTTTTGAAAACGGAGATTTTACATTTTCGTTTAAAAAAAAAAATCCCGTCCACAAGTGCAGTTTTGAAAAAATATCTCCGTCCACATGTAAACGACAAAAACGAAGTCAAGAACATGCCAGATCCCAACCGTGCAGAAATGTTGGCCAATCAGAAGTCTAGAGGCCTGGGAGGGAAAGTACTTCTGAAAAGTTTTGGTGTTTTTCTGGAAAGGCAGCTAATTTTGTGTTACCTTTCAAGTGCCTTCATCATTTCAAATGTTAATGACTATAAACAGTATTTTGGCTGGTGTAGACTCACAACTTAGGAATGGACAAAATGCATTCAGCAAACATAAATTTAATTTAAAAAAAAATTAAATTTATTCAAAACTGACATTGGCATCGGGACTTGGGTTGTGAGAGCGTCTGTGTTGAATGTGGAAGCCACGTCCGAAGTTCACTCTGAGGTTTCTGTCTTTCTGAATGGAGGGACAGTAACTGCTTGTATATATGTAAGCGTGTAAAAACTGCAGATAGTAAGATTGAGACTACGTTTACACTACTCCGGATAAATTTGAAAACGGCGTTTTCGTCTGAAAACGCTCCGCGTCCACACTATCGTTTTCAGTCGTTTCCGAAGCTGAAAACGCTTACGTTGCTGTACCGCGCATGCGTGAAACGTAAGACGATTCGACCTGCGTCATTTCCGTCTGCCGTTTATCTACTTATTTACTTTACATTCTGTCTTCTTTGAAGAAAAGCTATCTGGAGTATGTACACACTGATATTAATCTTTAATAGGGCCGTCAAAACTGAGAGCAAACAAAACAACTGCTGTACAATGCCGTCCTCTATCTTAGTTGAATTGGTCACATGACTGCATCACATGACTAAAATGCGTCATCGTTTCCAAAAACCTCCGTTTCTGCAGTCCACACTGCGACGCGAAAACGCCGTTTTCCAAAATCTCCACTTTTGCCGGAGTTTTTAGAAAGAATCGTTTTCAGAGGCGACATCTCCGTTTGTGTGTAAACGAAAGG
>VVHJ01056370.1:0-22003 GCA_015107715.1 Tylochromis polylepis
CTATGCAAAAGTTTTAGGCAGGTGTGAAAAATGCTGTAAACAAAGAATGCTTTCAGAAATATAGATGATTATTTATTTTTATCAGTTTACAAAATGCAAAGTGAACGAACAAAAGAAAAATCTAAATCAAATCAATATTTGGTGTTACTACCTTTTGCCTTCAAACCAGCATCAACTTTTATAGGTACACTTGTATAAAGTCAGGGATTTTGTAGGATTATAGTCAGGTGTATGATCAACCAAACAGGTGGTAATGATCATCAATGTCACACGTAGGTTGAAACACAGTCATTAACTGAAACAGAAACAGCTGTGGAGGAGGCTTAAAACTGGGTGAGGAACAGCCAGACTCTGCTACCAAGGTGAGGTTGTGAAAGACAGTTTCATGTCATGGCAAGATTGAGCACAGCAACAAGACACAAGGTAGTTATACTGCATCAGCAAGGTCTCTCCCAGACAAAGATTTCAAAGCAGACTTGGGGTTTCAAGATGGTGCTGTTCAAGCTCTCTTGAAGAAGCACAAACGGGCAATATTAAGGATTGTAGACGCGAGTGGTCGGCCAAGGAAACTCAGTGCAGCAGATGAAAGACGCATCAAGCTTATTACCCTTCGAAATCGGAAGATGTCCAGCAGTGCCATCAGCTCAGAACTGGCAGAAAGGCGTGGGACCCAGGTACACCCATCTACTGTCCGGAGAAGTCTGGCCAGAAGTGGTCTTCATGGGAGAGTTGCAGCCAAAAAGCCATACTCTGACGTGGAAACAAGGCCAAGCGACTCAAGTATGCACGAAAACATAGGAACTGGGGTGCAGAAAAATGGCAGCAGGTGCTCTGGACTGATGAGTCAAAATTTTAAATATTTGGCTGTAGCAGAAGGCAGTATGTTCGTCGAAGTGCTGGAGGAGCGGTACAATAATTAGTGTCTGCAGGCAACAGTGAAGCATGGTGGAGGTTCCTTGAACGTTCGGGGCTGCAAATGGAGTTGGAGATTTGGTCAGGATTAATGATGTTCTCAATGCTGAGAAATACAGGCAGATACTTATCCATCATGCAATACCATCAGGGAGATGCATGATTGGCCCCAAATTTATTCTGCAGCAGGACAATGACCCCAAACACACAGCCAAAGTAATTAAGAACGATCTGCAGCTTAAAGAAGAGCAAGAAGTACTGGAAGTGATGGTGTGGCCCCCCACAGAGCCCTGATCTCAACATCATCGAGTGTGTCTGGGATTACATGAAGAGACAGAAGTATGTGAGGAAGCCTGCATCCACAGAAGATCTGCGGTTAGTTCTCCAAGATGTTTGAAACAACCTACCAACAGAGTTCCTTCAAAAACTGCGTGCAAGTGTACCTGGAAGAACTGATGCTGTTTTGATGGTAAAGGGTGATTTGAAGGCTGAAATATTGATTTGATTTAGATTTCTCTTTTGTTCATTCACTGCATTTTGTTGACTGATGAAAATAAATGATCAACACTTCCATTTTTGAAAGCATTCTTTGTTTACAGCATTTTTTTCATACCTGCCTAAAACTTATAAAAATATATAATTTTTTATTTTGTTTTTGTTTTTTTGCTATAGTACTAAAGCTTCAGCTTTTGTCACATCCTGATTTGATTTGTAGGATGCAAAGGTAAGCACGGTCCAATAAATTCCCAGGTCCAAGCAGCCACTAATGAGGCTGAAGTTGCTGCCTTGGCCCTCAAGATGCCAAATAATCAATCATTGATAAACATGTAGTGGAGGAATCTACTGCCATGCAGCTGGACAGTAAAACCAAGTGGTCTTTGAAACTTCTGGCAGAAAATTTATCAGAACCAACTGTTTCTGAACCCTTTTCTTTTTTTGGTCCATCCCCCAACACAGTTCATCTAATTCCAACCTCTCATCAGATTGGTTTTCACATCACTTGGATTTTCCTTAGTTTTTTTGCCATCTTTCTGTAACAGGACAAAAACTGTCAGTTGTGAGAGGAAGAAAGGCGCACATCTTAGTAAAAGTTAATCGGCTTTAAATGTCTTGCAGCTGATGAATGTAATTCATAGTATGCTTGTGCAATGTTCTCTTCCACTTAACAACTAAGATGGTGTTCAGTTGTTTTTAGAGCAGCCAGCAGGTTACTTCTGCCACATGTCCATGAGTCACTGTATGACATGTTGTTGTGGATAGGCTCCATTCTGCACACCAAGCTCCTTCGTTTATCTGCTGGTTTTTCTGTCTTGTATATTTTGTTATCCACGAGCAACTTTTCTTTTTGTTGGGGGGGGGGGGAGAGGAGAGGAATCTTGCCTTCAAGTGTATTGACATACTAGAAAAGCAGCATATGCACTTTAGAAGTTGTCCATAATCCAGTCAGTCCACAGGTCTTCAGGGGACTGTCGGGCCCATTACAAAACCTTCACCTTCTCCTTAATATATGGAGCTAAATCAGGGTCAAAAGTTTTATCAATTTCAAAAAGTGATTAGAAACTGAAATTCTAAGTTTTTATATTTAAAAAAAATTGTTTAAAAAACCAATTGAATATTTTTTTTCCCCAAGTTTCAATTTTTTTCAAATTCTTTAGTAAATTCAAATCAGATTCTGTAGTATAATATACAGAAATGAATGGGTGATTCTCTATGGAGTTCATAGCTGGTGCATTTTGTCGGTGATGCAAGAGAACACAGAGAATTTCTAAAGCCTTGAAATTTTCTCCAGCTGTTATTTTTTGCCTTTTGAGAATCAGTTCACTCATTTAAGTCTTTTTTAATTGTACCTAGACATTTGCACGCAACTGAACAAGTAAGTAACTAAATAAACTTGATAAAAATTTTGATTTGTAACTCTTTACGGTCCATGCACATGCAGGAGGATTTATTTTGAATTGACCGGTAGATTTGGAGTCAGTTGAGCCTCTGTTTTCATTGAAACATTTTTCATTCTGGCCTCAGCTGCATTTGTGACTCAGTGGCAGAACACTGGCTTTATAACTACCACTTGACCGCTGTAAATGGACAAATGCATGGAAGCAGGGATAGTCCTCCTAGTGATTGACAACTACCTGCCAAAACCTCCAGCACGGTTAACCTAAAGTTATCAACAGTCAAGCAGTGCATGCTTAGTTTCTCTCACTTTTATGTTTACACCAGTCCTGTGATTAAAAACATTAATTTTAAAACCATTTGGGGGGGAAAAAAACATCTTAATTTGAAATGTTAATGATTGCGAAATGTCTACTTTCAAACTGAAAATTTACTTCTTAACACTGTAAGTGTTGAAGTTTTGGTGATGATAGGTTCTGTTCTGTGGGTGTAGTAAACTAAAGAATAGTGGCACTAATTTTCCATCTCCTGCATGTTCTGGTCAGAGTGGTCTTCTTAACCACAGCAGATGTCCAGATCTAAATGGTTCAGGAGACTCAAGACAGCGGACTGGCATAGGCAACTACTACAGTAGCAACCTGACCAGTCTACCTGTAGGTCACTGGCTCTGAAATTGTGTGGCGTCAGCCCTTTACAGCTGGGAAGTAGCCAGCTAGGTGAGAAACAGGAACTATTGCATGGATCTTTAGCTTCTAGCAGTTTAGTAATAGTTTAGTAGCATCTGAACTTTTAATAAGGCAGTGTGCCCAATGTCCAACAGCAAACTGATGGGTCTCGGGATGAAAAACAAAATAAACAAAGGGCCTTCAAAATATGTTTGCAATGAAAATGCATGTGGGGAAACCCTGGATATCCATCCACCAGTAGGGATGGAATAATTAGTTGACAGACAGTAAATAAACTCAAAGCTGTTTTTTTGAAGGGTTATGTACACACTGTATATCTTTGACAACCACTATGTGCAGTGTACAGTTGTCAATCTGTGAAATATGTGCAGTGAGGTTTTAGATTAAAGGAACGGGAAGAGCAGGGGCTCTTGGTGACTTGGAGCTGAGTCACTGAACCTGTCAGCCATCGCATAGGACACAGGAACATGTCTTTATCTATCTTCTGTTGTTGTCCTTCCTCATGCTTACACACCAAATGCAGATCCGTTGCATCCTTGTGCTCATTGTTTTCCAGAGTTTGCCGTTTGCCATTCCACATGTAGTTGTTGCAGCTTGTAGTTTTGGGAGTAGATCTGAAGTTGTTTTTTTTCTTCTTTCCTTTTTTTTTTTCTGGGACAAGACTAACTTAGTTCATCCTGTTGCATTTGGACAACTGCTAAGACGTGCAGTGATAGGAATAATAAATATTATATGGAGCAGAAAATGAATAGCTGTTTGGTCACACCAGAGTCAGACTGTGTGCACTCCTGTGGTATGAAGTGTTCAGATATGCATCCAACAGCTTCATATACCCATTTTAAAGGTTTGAGTTGCTGTTTTATTTTTTCATTTATGTATTTTTTTTTTACTAGCAGTCTCAGCTTGGATTGGTTGGTTTGAGTTTCCACCCTCCTCTTGGCCTCTGGCTGTATTTGGGTGAAAACTGCACAGTTTGCAGTGAGTGCCAACAGTCTGTACAGCATTTTTCTCCTCCTAGGCATGCTGGCCCTGTAAAGTGTGAGAGCAATGTACACAGTCACATGGTTTGGACACTGCTGCTTTGCTGATTGGTTTAAAGATGGAAAACTAATCTCTATCTCTCTTTCCTGAGACTAGGCTCGGAAAGTTTAGCTTATAGTTTCTAACGTACCTGCTCAATGAGAGTGTGTGTTGGGGCTTGTCAGCTGACAATTAATGTTTCCACAATGTAAGGAAAAACACAGTGCCCTGCTGAGGCCCTCATTGCTTTACACTTTCTTTTCAGTTATTAATTCTTGCTTTGTAGATTGCTTGCACCCTCTCTTTTAATTCAGATTTCCCTGGAAGAAGCCAGACATAAAGATTAGTGGTTTAGGATAAGGCTTTTCATGTAGTTGTTCTATTTTAAGCTTGGGCTGTGGTCCTGACATATAATGCCTAAGGAAAGTTAAAGCGGGGAGAAGGGTCTGCAAAAACAACTGCTCGCAGAGGTGGAGGATTGTTGCATAGCCTCACTAAAGAGCTGTGGCTTTGACTGATTCATTGTTGTAAATAAGAATGTAAATTCTGATTATGCGGATATTTCATATTCATTATACTAAAAGTACTAGAAAAGGAGAGATTATCAACTAGCTAGCAGTACACAGTACAACTTAGATTAGCATATGCTAATAGGTTTTATTATGATGCACCACAATCTAGGGCTGTATTCAGATTGGTTCTTCATATGTTTTCATATCTTCATTTCATCATGTTTTGAAACAAATTTCAAATTAAAATAAGAAAGGTTTATGATTGAAATCCTAACTGGGGAAAGAAAATCAAAAATGACTTGAGTAATCATGCACATTCGGCCTGGCATGAAGAGCTCTTTGCTACTATTTACTTCACGATTTTTCTTAAGCCATTTGAACATGCAAACTCACTTCAATTTGGGGAATAAGAAATGAGTATTTTCCACAGTTCCCACAGTCATATTTAGCACACAGAAGGAAATGTTTCATTTCAGGCGTGTTCACACCACTTGAAATTCTCCATGTAGTTTAGGCAAGTAGGTGCCTGGATAGAGCGAGTCAGTCCACAGGTTTTCAATGTTTCATACACGGGACTGTCAGGGACACGGCAAGGCCTTCAGCTGGCCCTTGAGATAGCACATTATGGATTTTGAAACATGTAGATGATTGTCATCCTGATGCGAAAATGTATCGTCTTTCATCCTTTCATACATTATTCCCTCAAACAGTGAAAAAAGCACAATTGGCCCAAACCCTTTTCTGTGTTGGCCTTGTGATGGACTGGCGACCTCCAGGTTGTACCTAATTCTTGTTTTGTGAATTGGAGGAGCCAGCGGCACATATGAAGCCGACTCATTAGTGGTAAATGCAGCAAATACAAGCAGCACTTGTAATGAACTATATTAGGGAACTGGCAGGTTAAATGTCAATATGAATGCACTGCATATTCTGTTAGGAAAGTCCTAGAAGAGTTCAGGCCTGCAGTACATGTCTGAAAATGACTGCAAACTGGCATCTGTTTGCTGAGTCACTCAGCATAGTGGCTCCAATCTGTGAGTAAATGAACCTCCTGTGATCAGCTATGGAGCAGTCCTCGGGATGTCATTCTTGCATGTCAGTGTGGTTCACACTGTGACCCTAACCTTTCCTATTCAGAAGGAATGCAGAGTACTCTACTAAACAAATAATGCTGTCAGTGTTTCTGACAGCATAGTTTCTCTTGTTGAAGTCAGCCATATAGAAAGAATGTAATTTGATAAGAAATGAAGATGCCAGTTGCTGGAAAAGGAAAAGATGGATGGACACCATCCAAAAATAGAAAAGGACTATACGGCAGGATTTAAAACCTTGATGGTGTTTAACACACAGTGTTTTTTAGTAGTAATGGTAAGATAAATTATAATTGGGGGGGAAAAGTTAATTAATGTTACATACTTTTTTTTTTTTCATTTTAATAATGCACAGTGACTCTTTAAAGGTTGATTTGCGGTATAATATTGAGCAAAGTGTTCAAGGTTGTCATATACATATCCATTGGCCAGTAGCCCTGTGTCCATGCCACTGAAACCATTTACTGACCACTGACAAGCTAGTGTATTCCTAGTGCCAGTGCCAAGCACAGATAAATGAGAAACTGTGTCAGGAAGCGCATCCATCATAAAAGCTTTTCAAAACCAAATGATGCATTCACTATGACAACCCCATTGAGCCGCTGAGGGTACCCTTATCAGATAGCCACATTAGGTGTCTTTATGATCTCATTACTTCATTTGCTCTTCCTAATGGCAATCTGCTATGTCTAATAATAAAACAATAATGCTAATGTTGGCGTGAGGCAGCTAACATTATCAGGGTATTGATATCTATCTTGAAATTCTAGTACTGTGACAACCCTATGCACCACACAGTTGCAAGAATAAACTGGATTTCTGAATTAAATACTGATCTGATCTTAATCAGAATCTCTCTTATTGGCAAACATAAGTTAATAGCATGCACCTCGTCTTTCATGTCTTTATTGAATCACTCAGTCATTGTTACGCTGGAACTGTTAATAAACTCATGCAACTTTATAGTAAGGTCAAGGCCATGAATTCTCCCATGAGCAGCACACAGTGGGGAGGACAAACTTCCGCTGACAGGAAAAAAAAAAAAGTTGCTGCTGCACCAGATTTAGGGTAGGCGACCGTCTACCCTGACCAGTTGGGGTTGGAGAGGAAACGACACAGCTATGTGACGCTAAGCCTGTTTATGTAGTTATGGATAGTTGACGTTCTCATAATTTGTTTCCACATTAGGATATACAGTTGGAAGACGGTTTATTTTATAGTAACTAGCTTCTCATTTTTCAATAAGTTGTCTCTAAGCAATTTTTATTTTCTCCCCATTGTTGGCAAGTAAGCGTCTTCAAAGTCTAAGATTTTCAAACTTTTTGACATTAGTTTAATAAGTGTTTTAAAAGTGTTTGCAAGAGAAGTAAACAGAAATTCTTTTGTCTTGTCTCAGGAGTTCGCACTACGAAAAGGAATTGAAGAAATCAACTCAGTAGCTTTGCAATGCTTAATATAGGTTATGTTTTGGCCACAGACTGTATATAAAAGATGAACATAGCTTCCAGCTTTGAAAAGTAAGCCAGTGTGGAAATGGCATAAACCTGCATCTTTCTAATTGCCAGCAGGGGGAGACTTCTCTGATTGCATAAAGTAGCCCCATTGCATTGAAACTGGGAAAATGCCAAGTGCTTTATGGTCTCAGTTGCTGTTTTAACATCTTCTCTGACACAACATGATGTTCATTTTGTACATTATTGTCCCCAGTAGCATTAAAAGGAGAATAAAGCAGGATATAATCTAGAACAGACCACGGTTCTGGCTTAGTAAAGGTAACAAATTGCTAAAAAGCTGTGGATTTTGTACTTTTGAAGAATTCATCAGTTGAAAGCAAGCTTCTTTTTTTTCTCATACTGCCATTGTTAATGTGTTCTTAATGACTTGCCAGGTTTACTACAAATAAACAGTTTATTGTCTTACTTTTTTATTATTTTTTTTCTTTTCAGGAAATAACTGTTGTCATCTAGCAGCGTAGCTACAGTTGTATTTTTAATTAGATTTGTTAATGGATGAGCATCGTGCCAACTTTCTGCTTGTGGTCGAGGTGGCTGCAGGTGAAAACAGCTGTAGGTCGGCTGCGTGATGGAACACACACATTTGTACTCTAAAATCCTGGCTAATGAGCTCAGCAGTGTGCTGCCCACAGACATTTTGTAGTGAAGAGATGGGTAGAGGAGTGGAGGAGGATTTTTTTTTTTTTAAAAAAAGGAAAAAGGAGGTGGGTTCATTTGCTTTCCTTCCCTTATTTGGCAAAGATGGACACAACCGGTCAGGCAGCCGTTTTACCTGTTATTTAAAGTGTTTATAGAAGAAAACAAAAAGTTGGAAAAAGCTGGCAGTCCATGGTTGCACAGAGAGGCCTCGAGAGAGAGGGGCATGTCTTCGCACTTCTAAGACCTCCCTGTTTCCCACAGTGCCTTGGGAGGGGTTGGTTAACCTGGGGGGCTGGTGCCCTTGCCTGCTTCCAATCAACCACCATCTGCAGGCGGCGGTCCTGAAGAATTTTTGATTTCCTGCACACACACACACACACACACACACACACACACACACAGACACAGACACAGACACAGACGCTTGCGCTTGCACTTGCACATGAACAGTTTCATGTCTCTATTTTCGAAAGTGAGCAACTAAAAGCTGAGCAGAGTTGATCCCAGCTCTGCATGGCCTTTGAGGCCCAGGCTTCATGGCACAGTGGATGGCAGTTTGGATTCCGCACTTAATGTGTATGGTTTGTTTCTGCTCAGGAGGCATTGTCTGGAATGTGTGTGTGTGTACAATTTATTGTTAATGTGTTGACAAGTAATGTTCACTTTAGTGTGAGAAGTGAAATTCTTGAAGAAGTAATATTATTGTCTGGATCAGTCACTCATACAGTGTATAAACAGATACTAAGACTTAAGATTTGTACTCTTATTTTGGCGTGGCCTATCAAAATGAAGGATCAGGATGTTTTACGGCAGTCTTCTTGAACAGTTGTCTCAAGTTTCCTTTTACACAATTGCAGTTTATCTTAAAGTTTATTTTACTTTGACTTGTGACATTAATATGGTGAGAAATCACTTTGATTCAGGTGGTCACAGCTTATGTGATGACTTGAAAGCTCTTTTGTTAAGATTAGTCTCCTCAGTAAAATTTACATGCATTTCTATGGTCTGTGAGAGGCAAGGTAAGGCCTGTGATTGGTCAAAGTCATTGAATTGAAATAAAATGGAGCAAAAAGTATGAGTCAGGTTGTGTTCTTTAAGAACACGTATATGTGAGTAACACACAGTAATGCGAATAAATGGAAGCAGACTGCTGCAAGTTGCATTATAGCTCAGCATAATCATAAATCTTACACTGTGTAGTACAGCACATTTGATCTACAGTTTTGTGGGGTTTTTTTTAGTCCATTCCTTGCTATCTAAAGTGTAATTAAACTGATTTGACTGGCCTTACTGAGAGCTCTGTGTTGTAAATATGTTGCTCATGTGCAACATTATTCTAAGCCAGTAAGTAAGCAGCTTGATTTGCTGTTCTGAGAATAATTTGCCACAGTCATGACTCACAGGAGTGGACATTGGTCCTGTGAGTGTGTTTCGCAGTAGCTGACTGTGCACGATGTTTTACAGTATGACATGTCCATGCCTGTGTTAGTGTGTTTGCTTAATGCACACACAAAGTCACACATACATGTGAGTTTGGGGGTGAGGGAGGGACAGGTTACCAATTAGCCCCTTTATTTATTTAGGTTTTGCTGGACCAAGACACAGCAGAAATATTTCATGCAGCGCTGCTGTGCTACTCCTTAAAGCTGCAGAGGACGTTTCTGATTCAAGCTGTATTTAATGTTTGAGCTACCATTTCTGCAGAAGATCAATCATTTGAAGACTTGACATGACGAGACCAGTGCTGTCCCAACCAATCACCGTCATGCATTCCACTATCTGCAATCAGAAGACGGTATGGCATGACATTTTGTTGTTTGCAGGGTGTTTTTGTTTTGCTTTTTTGTCAGCTAGTTTTTTTCGGGGGGGGGTTGTATTGCACAAGCATCAGGTGCTGGGCTGATATTGCTGCCAAGAGCTCCTGTTGATGATTTATTCCCCTTTTATTTAAACTTTAATTGATTTGGACATTTTTAGGAGCATTCAGTCTTGCATAGTGAATGACTCCATTGATGTAGCATGGCAAGGCCTGCTACTGCCAGAAATGAATGTGGGGCTGTGGGTCAATGCTTTGGCACAGTGAATAACAGCCTGAGCAATGGGAGCTTTGTCTCTATCTGTGCTGCCTCGGGCCCTTTTCCACTGTTGCCTTCAGGGACAGCAAGCACTGATCTGCTCCTGTCAGAGCAACCCTCATACATGGGCCGCTCACAGACCTGTAATTACCTAGAGTGAAGAGGTGTGGACCTTTTTTTTTTCCCCCTTCTGAAGCTGGGAAACAATCTAACCACACTGTTGACCTGTAACTGGGTCAGCCGCCAAACAGCAAATTTCCTTTCCCGTTGTTCCCACAACGGCTGTGCTGCCCAGCCTGCTGAGTGGAGCTTAAATTGTGGACCGTTGCCCGCTGGCTCCCTGCACTCGTGTGTCCTCTTGGCCTGTAAATCAAACATGTAGATGTACACTGATAATATATTAGTTTCATTTTCTTGTGGGTTTGTTAGCTTCATGTGCTGGTGGAGACGGCGCATGCTTTACTGGAGTAGTAGGCTTTACTCTAAACATGTAATCTGAGATGCAGCACACTGTTTTCCTCTGGTTTGCAGTTAATCGCTCATCAAGCAGCACTTTGTGCTTCTTTTCGACACCCTCTAAATGAATTCCACAGTCTGGTTGCATACTTGCAAAGCTTTCCATTTGCTTGTATTGTAAGGCAAAAGAAAGCACTGACAGTTATTTTAGATTCTTATGTAATGGACAAGTTTTATCAAGACTTTGATGATTCTTCTCTTTCAAGGAGACCTGGAAAGAAAAGTCTTTCATAAGTGGAGAATATCATAAGTTGTATCTTTGCGAAAGAAAATATATTTTCTTTTTTAGATGAAAACGTGACTGTCTATGATGGGTGTACTCTTCTAAGGAAATCTTCAGCTTTGACTTCATGTTGCCTGCTGCAGATTTTTATAAAGTCTCTCAGGAGCTTCAGCACCTCTTTGCAGTCACCACCCTACGATTGACAGTAGCAAATAGGTCCTCCTACTGGTTTACTTACTGATTTACAACTTTACAGTTATGACATTACACATCCTCATTTCACAGATAAGGCAAAAACAGCTGCTTCTTGGCTGAAATAAGATCCCAATGAGGTCGAAGTACACTCATGATTTCTCTCATCATTAAGTAAGTGTATTTAAGTGTCTGTAAAACTCATATTAGGATTGCTGTTGAGATGTATCGCTAATTCCTTTTTAGCATTGACTGGCGTCGAAAGCAACAGGGTGTGCTTCATGTGTCACAATGTTGTGATTGGCATATTTGAACCTCCCACTGAAAGCTGTTTCGAAAGAGTGTGGTTAGAAGAAAAGTGTGGGAGAAGGCAAAACATGGCTGTCATGAACTAACACTTTGAAGTTCTCATGGCTGCTGTGTTCACTTTTGTCTGCTTGTGCTTCCTTCACACAGCAGGGTAAATGGGTGGAGAAGTGGGATTATAGAACAGGTTTTTTGCAGATCATTTCCCTGCAGTAAGGTGAAGGAAAGATGACCGCAGTGCGTTGACTGCTCGAGACATCGCACAGTGGCTAGTAGTAAAGTGTGGTTGCTTTGGCAAGTTCCCAGGTATGAGTAAAGCTTATACGTTGAATGAAGCACAACCTACCAGCCAACTCAGTCTTTTAAAACATACTCGGCTTCTTGGAGCAGAATGCTTTGCAAGCAGGCAAACATGGTTGTGAAATTCAGGGCCCATGCAACACTTTGAACGATAGATGATACCAGTATTGTTTTCTTGTTTGTTTGTTTGGTTTCTGTATTTTGGTGCTTCACCTTTTGAGTTTGGAAGCAACAAATGTCATGTGTTCCAGCTCTTCATCTCACTACCTATGAAAATGTGTAGCCAAAGCAAAATTGATGGTGGACAGCAAATATGTCAGCCACTGACATCAGTATTTTATTTATGTATTTATTTATTTATTTATTTACTGTATATCAGCAGGGGTGATAATGGCTGATACCAATATAGAAGTGCTTCTGATATAGAGATGCAGTAAATTTTTAATCAAACCATAAATATCACATGCACTCTTAGTCTAGTGGAGACTTAAACAAATTAAAATATCTTTGCACTTTATAAACTAACAAGCTGGCTTAGCTGCTCCCTCTGTAAGGCTGTACTCTCTTTAACCCACTGTTGTGATTGGCTGCCTCTCACATACAGGTTTGAAGACAAGGTTGGTGGGGCTCACAGAACAGAGCATTTATGGCATCCATAGCGATTACTTATACGTGTACTAACGTCATAATGCTTTGGCAATGTTTAATTTTTGCACTCACTGTTGTTGCAAGTATGTAGTGAATTTCAAAATATGAGAGGAAATAAGTAAAAACTTCAAAGGTTCCCTTCAGACGATAACTGAGAATTTGAAGAGCTGGAAGGAGAAATGTTTAGTTTGCACTAAAGGGGCAAAAATTTAAGTTCATGTGCAGTTTCATACTCTTCTTTCATACTCTTCATGTTTATTTTGTCATTTTCCAACAGCAGACTAACAGTGCTTTGTTCAAAAGCTGTAAAACATTACAAAGCAGCATCAGTCTTACTGTGGCTCACAAATGTGCTCCTCTGTTTCTCTCAGTGGTTCGCATTTATGTGTGCAAGAGGGGAAACTAACAAATGGCGTGCAGACCTTTAGCTCAGTCTTTTTCATACAATGGGATTCTGAGGAATCAGCTGTTCTGCACAGCTGCCTATCTGTATATAAAGATGTGCATCCACATCACGCTGGTTTTCAGCTCCTTTTCTTTTCTGTAATAAGTGAATGTTGATGTTGAGATGAGTTGGAAAGGCTGGTTTTTTTTTTTTTCTCTCAGTAGTCAGTCAGAGGTGGTTTCCTCCCTTTGCTACTCTTTTATTAAGGAGCTTTGTGGGGAGAAGGGCTTTTGAAATGAATGCTGTCCATTCTCATTGAACATCTCTGAAATTTTGTTTTGAAAGCTCCCGGGCAATAATGAAAAAGTAGACCTCAAACGGCTGACGGATGTCTTGTAGAGAAAATTTGCAATAGACCACATTTGCTCCTTTTCTGCCTCTTGAACAGATTCCTTACTGACTATTACCAAAACGCCGTTATACAACTCATAGTGGTGAAATGGTGGTCAGAGTATTGTCTATACAGAGAGAGAGATGTTTTGTGTGCGTCTTTATATTTGACAGAATCACGTTGCGAGAGCATCGTTTCCTTATCAGATTCTTTCCTTCCTTTCTTTGTTTCAATTTAGAAGATGTTCAAAATGAAGGCGGTTTGCTGCCAAGACTGACTTCCCCGTGTGCTGAACAGAACAAACAGACCTGGCATCATACGAATGGCCCAGGGAAGCCACCAGATTGACATTCAGGTTTTGCATGACCTGCGCCAAAAGTTCCCTGAAGTCCCAGAAGGTGTTGTCTCCCAGTGTGTTCTGCAGGTAAGGGCCTTACAAAAACCTCTGAGGTTGTATAAGAATGAAATGCTCGGAAATATGTGAAACAAAATAAAGTCTCCATAATTCGTGCTGTTTTTGCTTCATGTCCGTGTGTTTTGTATTAACTGTTGGTACCTCAGTGTTGGGGTCTTAGTAGTGAGTGCAACAAAGAAAACACCATACATTGAGATAGCTGTTGAATAAGAAAAAGTGGTTTTCATGGCTGTATAGTAATAATCAATTCAGCTAAGGATGTTATGGCATAAAGCAGAGTGGGCCAAAATGATCCAGTGAGTAAGCTTACCCACTACTTGTACTTGGGCAACCAAGGTTAAGTTTTTTCACATGACTGGTCTAGTATTTTAGTATACTCTGGATGAAAGAACTACTTGAGTTAGGTCGATATTTTTTTTTTTTTTTTTTTTTACCTCCTAAGACCCGAACTCTTTCAAGGCATGCATTTGTAATTTCTCTTTGCTATTTGGGCTGATTGGGACCTGATGAATGTAAAAACAAAGAATCATCTTTTTACCTGATTTGGTTTCTGAGAAAAATGATATCCAAATATGAGGGTATTCGTTTTAAATTTCGATAGAACAGTGGCAGTATAATGTCCTCGTAAGTGGATATCAGGCCCTTGTAGAGCAAAATTTAGTACTGTGGTCTAGACGACCCAAAATGTGATGTCCAGTTATGTGGACACCCGGTCCTAGGAGGTTAAACACGATTTTTGATCGGTCAGTTGTCGTAGTTTAGAAAGATATCAAATGTGATATGATCTGGCAGTGCGTTTAAAAACAAAACAAAACAAAAAAACCCACTGTGAGTGAATTGACTAAAGTGTAGTTCAGGTTTGCTAGGGTGAGCCCTTTTTCCAAAATGGCATCTGTGGGCCAAAATAAGCTGCAGAGTTGAGAGTAACAGCTGGTGGTTCATCTTAAACCAAAATCAGACCTCTTGTGTTTAAAAGCATTTTAGCCCCTTTTCCATTAGTACCTACTTGGATCACCTGGTACCAGGTACTATCACCTGATGAAAAACCCTGAACCGTGGCGAGTCGATCAGAGTAGGAATAACAAACTAATTTTAACTCCACCTGCTGGAAAGACCAAGGAGATTACGCCGTGGTGAGGCGTCCATGTTCTGTCAGTCCCCTAATGATAAGAATCACTACACCATCTACAGTATTAATCAGAATTAAATCAAACTTAAACACAATGATCAATTCGTGGGTTTTCACCATAATTGAGACCAAGGTCTCTTTTATCATTTTATTGGCAGTAACTTGTGAATTATGTTGAATCATGAGTTGGATGAGCTACTGAAGTTGTGGTTCATATATTAGTTGTTGCATGAGAGCAGTATTGCCATATAATTACACAAGAAAACAAGCTCCACACCCTTTGTTGCAGCATTGATCCCTGCGTACAACTTTGCAATAGTTGTGTTGTTGTAGGTCTAGGTATTTACGTGTTGTCATTTTCCGTACTTGTGTATATGTTTTCCTCATTGGCTGCGGAGTTGCCAGTTATCCAAATATTCAGAAGAGTTTATAATTTATAGTGGGAAACACCGTGTCACTGTAAGTGCAATCAAAGCTTTAGATTTAAAGTCTCAAACGTTTGCATTTACACAAACTGTTATCATAGCCGGTGTGAAATATCTTTGCTTTCATACCATTTTAGTTCGGAAAGCTGTTAAGGTGACGTAGAACTGAACTGAATATATCATCTGTCACAGATATAACAAATATTAGATGGGTGCATCCCTAGTATGCTTTAGTTTTATTCTGGTCTCATTCTTTTAGCTTTAGGCTGACTCAAGTAAAAAATGTCTTATTTCTCCCAACCTGGCCATAAAATGTTATTCTCAAAAACAGAAATGGTGTAAGCATCTTAGTTTTTCCATCTTTTTTTTTTTTTCATCTTCCTGTAAGGAAGTAAACATGAAACAAACACACATGTTGCATAACAAGTCTGTCTCTTCTCTCTCTCTTTCCTGCAGAATAACAACAATTTAGACGCCTGCTGTGAATACTTGTCCCAGGTCAGTCCGGGCTACCTGTATAGTGAAGAAGGGAACCTCAGCTTTTCAGACGACCCCAGCTTCAGCAGGCTCCATAATCACATGACCCAGCTGAACCTGGACCTGCAGCCTCAGAATGTGCACGTGGGCCCGGTTCGGGACAGCCTGAGAATGAACGGCAGCCGGACTCTGGCCCATAGCCTGAGTGAAGGGCCCCTCTCTACAGGCCAGGCCACTAACAGTGACTTCTTTCAGCAGGAGCCCCAGTCAGCCCCAGTGCAGGTGCCCTCCACTTTCAATGTATTTGGTGTGATGGAGCCCCCGCGTAAACCGCAGCCTCCACAGCACCTTGGACTCTACCCTCTGGGTGGCAAAGCAACAGCTATGGGTTCCCAGCAGACACCACGCTTCAACCCAATCACCGTGACGCTAGCCCCTAACATCCAGACAGGACGCAACACCCCTACTTCTTTGCACATACATGGTGGGCCACAGTCGGGCCTAAGCAGTCCACAGGGTAACTCGATTTACATCCGGCCTTACGTTAGCCAGTCTGGTACGACACGGCAAAACCAGCAGCAGGGAGGCAGGGCCCAGTACAGCCCCACTTCCCAGCCTCAGCAGCAGATCTACCAGATCTCACATCCTTCCTCCCTGTCCGGCTCCTGGTCCGGCACTCAGCACTCTTCCTCCTCCTCCTCCTCTCATACCTCACAGCCCCAGACCCAGGGCCATCAAACTTCTCACGTCTACATGCCCATCAGCTCACCTACAAATCCCCAGGCGCCTTCCTTTCTTCCTACTGGAAGTCAGGCCTCTTCCTCTGGTGTCTCATCATGCTCCTCTTCCTCCTCTTCGGTCATGCCCAGCTCCCTTTCTGCTATCAGCCAGTACAACATCCAGAACATCTCCACTGGCCCACGGAAGAATCAGATAGAGATCAAACTTGAATCTCCCCAAAGGAGCAATTCTACAACAGCTGTGCTGCTGACGAGCAGCGGGACCCGCTCATCCTCCACGTCCTCCTGCCCTTCCTCTTCCTCTTCATCTGCTGGGGCAGCTTCTGTCCCCGCCACCCCTCTGTCAATTGGAGGCTCGGGTCCCACTGTTTACATCTCTACTGCTGCTACCACTCCCTCCGAGGAAGTCATTGTTGCCTCAGCCGGCTCCCGCCCACAGTCCAAGCTGGGTAGGAGTCCTCACACACTCTTCATCTCAACAAACCCTTCCTTACAGGGGCCCTCAGGGGCCAGGAACATAGGGGGTCAAGTGAGCATGGGCCCTGCCTACATCCACCATCATCCACCTAAATCTCGTCCCTCTGTGGGAGGAGGGGGTACAGCTTCTTCCCCACGCGTGGTGGTTACTCAGCCCAACACCAAATACACTTTTAAAATCACAGTGTCTCCTAACAAACCCCCAGCTGTGTCCCCTGGAGTCGTGTCCCCAACTTTTGACATCAACAATCTCCTCAGCCTACCCCCAGACCACCACTTCGTGGAGACAGACCCTCAGCATCTCTCGGACCCACTATCGCCACACCGGGAGAGACAGAGTGAACCTCGCAGACTCAGCATGGGCTCTGATGATGCAGCATACACACAAGGTAAGAAATGCCAAGCAACATCAGTGATAGTCATTTCCTTTTTAAAATTACTCCTGTCCTATTTTTACAATGCTGACATTGTAGCAGTTCTTAGTTGTTTGCATAAAGAGCATCTTCTGCCTACAAGTTTTATAATGCTTTAGATATAGACTTATTCTGCTCTCTGTTCAGTCCATAGCTTTTTATTGGACAGACAGGAAGGTCCAGAAATTGAATCGTATTTCATATAGACCTCTAAAATCTGCTTAGATCTGTTTGGTTTACAGTTTATTGGCTATGTAGCCAAGGTAAAGTGGGTAAAGAGTGCGCATCTTCTACAATCCTCCTGTGTATGTTGAAGACGCCAAAAGATCTCGTTTGAGTTTTGTTTTTATTAACAAATATTATAAAGGTTTCCTTTACTCTCAGTATGCCAAAATACTTTTTCCACAGCATTCTGCCAAGAAAGTCATTTTACTATGAAGTATACTCCCTTTTCTCCATAAGATCCTCTGCAGTATACTTCATAGCTTTTCCTGAGCCAAACTGTCTGCACTTGCTGTCAGTATTGTTCAGCCATAGTGGTCATGTTGTGTTCATCTCCACAAAGTTGAAAAGCAAAGGTGACTCGCTGAGTGAGGGCCGGTGTGATTATGACTGTAGTGTGAGTCCTCCACAATAAATGCTGCATTTGCTCCATCAGCGCCTGAGACTTGCAGATTCTGTTGTGTGAGTCAAACATGTCAGAGCACACTGCTGTTTCCTTTTTTGGGCTTTTGACTGTATTATGAGTGAGTCAGCGGCTGTGGCTCCTACACTGTGGTGACTATCGCCGAGAGGGGCTTCACACCAGGCATGCCGCCTCTGCGAGTGACCCTCATCAGTGCAGTTTTCCTTCACTTTATCCACACTGGTTTTGGAAAATATTATCCCCTACTGTTTTGCTTGGCAGGGTCACTTTGGAAGTTGGTGCTATGCAGACACACCTGTCACCACATAACTGTTAGCTGAACATAACTGTGTTAACCATCATCAGTCACCAAGAATGTGTGTTATTGTCTGGCAGTAGAATAACATTAGTGGTATTGCATAACTGTTAAACAGTTGGTTCTGCCCTCTAGGGCAACACCACTTTTTTTTTGTATAGGTAAATCATCCATCTGAATTCTGGAGTTGTGGATGTGATCACCTTGATTGACAGGTGTGCTGACAACGGGGCTGGGCCACAGTTTCATTTGTTCAAGTCACTGAACTGAGCTGCTATGCAGTGTTTGTACCTTACTGGAGGATTACTGAAGTTTGCGCTTCAGTTTTGATGAGTCCTAGTGTTTTTAATGCCTCCGTGTTGTACCAGTACAGTGCACGGCTGTAGTTGGTTATTCAGCATTGCTAGTTTTAGCCGATAACTTGGCACTTTACCCTTTTGGCCAAAACGGTGACAATGGCACTTCTAAATGCAAAGTCCAAAAGCAGTGAGTGATGTCTGTGGTGGATCTGACTAGAAACCAAGGGACACTGCACACCTTTACGACAGTGACTTTTCAATTGTAACGCTGGCCCAGCGTGAAGCGTCGTCCTTCTTAACTCTAATAAGGACCATAATTTACAAAATATGCATCAGGCGATTGAGACCACAAATTTAAAAGTGTTTACAGGGGGCAGAAGAAGTCTGAATAGAGTGGACTTCTATTCAGACTTTTTATTTGCAACCTGTGTCACATCTGCACTGGCTCCACTTCAGCAGATGTTTTAGACATGTTTCTGTTGAATTGTAACATTTTAATGTTGCGCTGTATTTGTGCGGCACTGTCCATCAGCTGCTAAATGTGTGGTAGCATGTGCAGGAGGAGATGGATGGAGAGAGACACCTCAGTTTATCACTTCCAATAGTCAGATAAAGTAACGTGAGTGTGTGTATGAGTAAATACTTATCACAGTTTGCCTCTCCAATGTATGCTGGAGCTCCACTATTATGTCAAAACAGCCTCCCATCAAATTGATTTTCATCTTCAGGAAGTGGATGAAGTTTGAGGGAGCCTTGCGAGTGGAGCTTGTAGTGAACAAAGCTTGTGTTGATTGTTGAACTCCTGCCAACCGTTATGTCTACTGTTCCTGTTAATTCTTTTTATCCTTTTGAAAGAAAAAAATCGACTTAATACCATTCTACTCATTCACCTGATAACCTTTCACTCACATCCACTGAATCAGGTACGTTGATTAAATACTACTGGAGGACTCCGTGGGCCATCATGTTATAACTCCTCAGTGTGTAGGGGCATGTGTTTATGTATTGCAGAAGAGAGAATTGTTTATCATGGAATGCCTGTGAAGGAGGTGTTGCCACCTGTCAGAAAGTGCAAGAACTTCAATGAATTATGGGAAATGTACTGTAGAGACTTGAGTACATTATGTGCATGGTTAAGGCAGAATTTGCCTGCAGCAGTTTGCTAATCAGAATAAGTCTCATCCGTTACCACAATAGGTGATGAAAGGCAGCAGTGAGGATTCTAATGTTGCTCCCCCGTCTCTTCTTACACAAGGCTGTCTTTATGAGAAGAGTATTATCTAAACTGGTTTGACTGTTGTGTGCAGTCTGTGGTGCATTTGAAAATGTGTTGTTACTTTATACCCACAAGCACAGTGCTGCTTGAATGGCTTGTTGTCAGCATTTTTTTGTTCTTTACTTAAGTGACAGTTTTGTTTGAACTATTCATGAATTTCACCCCCCTTTCCTTTAATACAAATCAGGTTAAATTATGTTGTCATTTCTTATGAACAATTACCAAATCAGCAATTTGTTACCGAGTCCTCTTTGGGTTTGTCTCTTTTCTTTTAGCATTGTTGGTGCATCAGAAGGCACGAATGGAAAGGCTGTGGCATGAGTTGGAGATGAAGAAGAAGAAGCTGGAGAAACTAAAAGAGGAAGTAAACGAAATGGAGAATGACCTGACCAGGAGACGTCTGGAGAGATCGAACTCGGCTTCCCAAATTCCTTCTGTAAGGAGAATTTGTTAGTTACCAAAAAGAAAAGTCTATGGTGTGTGTCTTTTTTTTTAACATTTGTAGTTGAATCCAATGCATGAAGTTGGTGATGTCTATTTCATGATATTTCTAAATAAGTGGAGCTGTTGTTAGCTAGCTAACCATGAGCTAGTGTTGCTCGGTGTTGACGCTGAAAGCGGAAGTGAGGCTTAAGTTTACTTACACAGTTTCTGAGAGGCAGAATCTCTCAGCACTAAATAGCATTTAACATGTGCATAAATGCTACCTAACAGACTGCCATAAGAGCTTCACTGCTCATTGCAACATTTTCCTCATTGGTTGTTTTGATAATTGGAGGTGGAGAGCAGTTTTTAACACATCTGTGCAAAATATCTCATAGGTATTCAAATGGGTAGAAATCTGGTAGTGATCTCTTGGCTAAACCAGTCAGATTGTTATAATGCTTGAAAAGGAACATTGTCAAAAGTCTCCTAACCCTCCTAATCTTTTACTGGCAGATCAATGGATTATAAACAAAAACAGTTTCTTGTGCTTGTACCAGCAGCTGATTTAAAAATGAAAATGCTTAAGAATCAGCAGAGAAGTCCCATAACTGAAACCAAATGTACTTCTGGTTATTACTGATAGACAAAAGGCTGAATAGACAAAACCATATTCTCTGGGTCGTATTGCCATTCACATCAGTGCTCCTACACCCTGAAAATATGTTGATTACAGGGTCCGTTTATGATTTGGCTGATAGCGCTCCACATTTTCAGACTGATGGAGCACACACTTTGTCCAATTCACTTTGCAGTTCATTTTAGAGCCGTGCAGCTACTTTCAGAGAAAAGAAAACATCTCTTTTTATTTTCTGCACAGCTTACCATCGTTGTTGCATTTACGGCTAGGATTTTTGTTGTAATATTGCAGGTTTAGAAAGAGTGGTGCTTTCCGCTTTATGTCGAGTCAGCTGTTTTGTTTTTTTTTTGGCTTGAGTCAACAGAGAGAGGGAGAAAGTAGCTGCGGAAGGTTAATTGGCTGGTGTTGCTGAGCTCAGTAATTCCTTGGTTCAGTGTTGTTTACTGAGGTGAGCTGGCTCTGGAGAGTGGAACGGCGCTCTCCGTGACACGGTCACAGGTCACTGACTCCGAGCTGCCTGCATTTGAAGCTACGTGTCTGAACCCTTTCTTCTTTTCCCTTTCAGATTGATGAAATGAAGCAGTTGCGATCCCAAAACAGGTCATTGCAGATTGATATAGACTGCCTCAGCAAAGAAATTGATCTTCTTCAAACAAAAGGTATGAGCCTGACTCACCATCTCTGATTTATTTGTATCTACATGTATTTTCAGATAATGAAGTCAACAGTAAGTCATTAAATGAGGCAGGTCAGATCAGATTGAGGCCTGGCAGCAGTAGCACATCGCTCTGGCCTCCTCACATCCTCTTGACACATGCAGCCGAAGTGCTACCATTGTGCTGCTTAACTACCAGTTCTTCCTGAATTGCATCCTGTAGCTGGTTGGTAACAAGGGATTTATTGGCCCCCTGGCAGCACTCCACTGCCATCAGATCACTGCCGCTGCGGTCTGCACAGGTGAAGAGGAAGACATAAATAATGCTCACACACTTGGGGATTTCTTCTTTTTTTTTTTTTTTTTTTTTTTTTTTAAATCACAACACAG
>VVHJ01056374.1:0-24991 GCA_015107715.1 Tylochromis polylepis
TAAAAATATAAAGTTTTTTTTTTTTTTCACAAAAAAAAAAAAAAAAAATTTTTTAAAACATTTTTTAAAAAAAAAAAAAAAAAAAAAAAAACTGAAAGTGAAACGAAAAAATTTTCTGCCACTAATCAAAATTTTTGTTCATGACTGCAGAGCTAAAAAATTAACTGGGAGCTTTTTTTTATGTTTTGTTTTTTTAAAGCAAACAGGAAATACTTACCAAACTTCTGAGAGATAAGACCTTTTTTTTTTCCTTTTCTTTTTTATAAACAGAGTAAACTGGATATTTTGGGGATTTTGTGCAGTTGGTTAGACCAAATAAGACATTGGAAGACATCAGGGGTTCCTGTGTCTTTAAAAATAAATATGAAAATGTTGAGCGTCTCAGAATACTATTTTGGGGGGTTTTTGCAACCTACAGAGGGTTTTTAATAAGTTTTCGCTCTTGTTTTTCTTCTCGCACTCATGAGCACATGAGCACTCTTAATAACACCACTAACTCACTCACTTATTCCCTCTGAAGACAAATTAGCATCTCTCCACCTGATACAGGCTGGCTAAGCAAAGTGAAATGCGTCTGTAGTCATTCAAATGAAGAAGACTTTCAAAAATGGCGTTTATTTAAAAAAAAAAAAGAAAAAAGAAAGAAACCACCATGCTGACTTCCTCATCTTCAACATAACAGCTGAGATAGAAAATGGCGTCAAACCTTGACACAAAGCGTCCGGCGAAATAAATAAATACAATATCCTTCAAAGATCCGTGACAGAAACAAAAGAATAATCCCACATCTTCACACCAGACTGACAGTTCAGAGTTAACGGCAGACTGCAAAACAGAAAATCTGAGAACATTTGACACATTTAGCTGAAAACCCAGTGTCATACAGATGCGCACGTCCCAGAAACGCCGCGCGGAGTTACCCTGCTTGTCTGAACCACAGACAGGCTCACAGACTACCACCAGAGGATTCGTTCATGGGGTTACATCGTGAAACGCACAAATCATGTCAGTACTACATTTTAAAGCATGTTTTTAAACATAAAACAAAAATCTGCCGTCTATGTGGTGCTTTTAAAACAATCGATATCTTTCCTAGGGCTGAACGAAGGCCGGAAATATGAGCTCTGTGCAGGGCTAATGTAAACTTGTGATCACAAAGGTCAGTCAGCCCATATTTATCAGTCAGAGGTTCACTCAGATGGTTTCTAATGATTTTATTGGATGGTCTTTGACTAATGCAGGAAATACTGTAAGGGTCGTACTCATATTCTGTTAATGGGCCAATTACACAAATTCAGTTTAGAGTAAAAGTCTGACATGACAAAGCTCAAATACAGATCTGCTTAAGTTACCATTAAAGACCGGAACAAGGGGTACACAGCTATAATGCAGCTCTGCTAAATTACCTAGTTTACTTTTTAATTGTAAGTAAAGGGAAACCAAACTAAAATACAAAATTACCAGTATTTCTTAACAAACAGTAGTTAGCGCTCTAAAACTAACTCTGAAATCACAAATCGCTTTAAATTTCAGTTGGTGTACGAATTAAAACAAATTCAGTAAATTCTGATAAATGCTGAACTTTGGACTTGTTGACAGGCTTGGTTTTCTTTCAGAGGCCAGCTGTCCTCCTGTTATAGTCCTTATGATAAGCAATCAATCACGTCTAGCTTCATATGCAAGACATGTGAGCGAGTTCGCCAAAATGCTCAATTATTCCTGTAGGACTGCTTCTGTTTTATTTGCTGGATGTGTGTTTCTAAAACCCTACAAATACCACTGGAAATCTGCATGGAAACGAATCATTTGATTCTTGTAACGTCTGGAAAAAATTACTGGAGAAATTCAAAGATTTTCAAACAGCGCCATCTACAAAAAAGAAAAAAAAAGAAACAAAACAAAACACACCTGAAGCTCGATGCTCCATTAGACACTGCAGTTCTTTACAGGGTAGCGTTTGCTTCATTCCTCGTTTAGTCACCACTAATGCAGTTTAAATGTAACAGCGGTCTGAGGCGCCGCACCTGACTCGACTGCAGGCCCTGATTATCAAGAAGCTGCAGCAGATTACATAAACCAGCGTGCAGACTTTCTTTACGCGATACTTTCAAACTCTAATCATACGGCTTGTGTTTTTTTTGTTCTTTCTTTTGCTGGTGTGAGGAATAATGTGCCAGAGCTGGAATGCAGAGCAAAGTCACTGGATTCTTTCGCTTTGAGGGAGTCGCATTCAAAAGCTTAAAGGCTGTTAAATGACTGACTGGGCCTCGGTTATAAGTAGCCCGGCTCTTAGGGTAGCTTGGCCGAGTTTCCAACAAGGCTGCTGTCCTTGAGCTAATCCAACGCTAGCTGGCGGCTGCTATGGGCCTTTGCATGCTTTCTTGACCTGACAGGAAGACGCTAACTCACACAATACGAGCCGATCGGATGCAGAATAATCTGGTGAATAAGCAGCCTGCCACGCTGGCACCTGGGAAATCACTAAGTCAGTTTAATTTGATCTCAGGTGTGATAGAGAGAGAGTTTTAAAATGAATCCTCGCACACTGCTCCTGAACACCACCTCTTCACCTTGTGTCATGAGAAAGATTTATATCACATAACAGGGTTCACATGTTAGGTACTGTTGGTGGCAATAACAGCCCGCTACTTTCACAAGAACACTCAAGCTTAGTGTTGTTCACATTATACTGACTGAAAGCTGAGAAAAGCCTGCATTATATCAGCTGAACTGTTGACACTTAAATCCAGTAAGACCTGCACGAAACAGAGAGGTGTCTGATGAAATTCGGGCTCATATTGTGCAGATTTTTCTTCAACTTCCAGCTGATTTACATTAATTTCACAAAGAAGAAGCTCCTTCCAGTGTTTTTAAGCGTCTCTGTTGATTGCAAAAAGAAGGCCAGACATCACTGACCATATCCTTTTGGTCCATGACATTAACTTTGAATTCTTTTTAACACATCTTCAAAGATACTACGCTGTAAAAGCTGTTCACCAGCTTGTAATCCTTCAAATAAAAGTGGACGCACACAAAAAGATGGAAAACAACAACTCACAGCACAGAAGTCAGAAAGAGTCAAACTTAAAAATGGGAAAAAATTCAACTCAAAGTCAGCGTTTTCCATCCCACCTGTGTCAGTTCAACATCATGCGAGCAGTTAAAAAACAAAACAAAAAACAAACAAACACAAACAAATAAACACAAAAAAAAGTATTGCACTGGTTTGATGTGAGTCTATGGATGGGCGGTCATCATATAAATAACAACAAGAACGGTAATACCATAACAGTAATAATAATAATAATAATAATAATAATAGTAACGCTAATAAAAACAGTTCAGACTAAGGTCCCCCTCCCGCTGCCGTTTTACCACTGCTGCCAACTGAAGTCGTCGTTGGATCCAAAGACCAGGAAGAAGCCCAGGATCGTCCCAAAGATGACTACGTTACCTGTTAGCACGAGCGCACATGCTCCCCAGGCAATCTGTAAAGTGACAAAAGAAACTCAGGTGAATGAATGCTGCAGAGCTTATTTGGGTTACAGAGACCTTTTATTTTGCTGATTTAAAGATCTGCTTTCTGTAGAATTCAGCTCTAACTCATTAACATGCAAATGCACTTTTTCAAAGCTGACAGTTAAAGTTGGACAGTCTTTCACACACCCTTGCTGCACTGCTTTCCACCTTTTACGAAACGAGGCAGTGACTCGTTGACAAACGGTATTTAGCAGATGCTAAATCAGCTGGTGCAGTAAAGAAACATCAACTAAGAAATCATATTGAAAAACCTGTATATGCTGTTGTGCACCCTGGCCATTTAATAGCATATATTATTGTTCTTATAATTAATCCAACTGATTATGTCATTTAGGCCCCTTTGCTGGCTGTTTTTGTCCAGTCTAAAACCAAAAATATCGATATTCTTTTTTCTTCTTTGCAACAAGCTGTGTCATGAATGCTTTAACGCAAACTGCATATAATATAGTCAACAATCTGTTTTTGGATGGCTGGAAAAACTTTTATAGAGACTGCTGAGGACCAGAAAGTCCAATCAGACTTCCTCAAACTAACGACTGAGCTCCAGCACTCTGCCTAAGACGCCCTAAGAAATACTGTGCTTGCATGCATGAGGCTCAGAGAGAACTGCAGAACCTCTGCATTTATCTGCACTTTACGACTGATAATCATTTGAAACACTGGATGCTGTTTGCAGTCATTTATCACTTGCTGATGGTGAATATAATCTGTTTATAATTAGCCCTGCGGGCTGACCACACAATGAAACTGTCACTTTCATTGAGTGTAAATACTTACAGATATAGGAAGTCTATGTCCTCACACCACAACACCTGCAGTTATCCGTCAGAGTTTAGCTCTTTATTGTTTTACACTTAGATTTTTGATTAACTGAGCTGTTCTCCTTTTGACATTTTTCCATATTTTTGGGCTCTTTTGTGTACTTTTTTTTTTTTTAGCCATCTTGTTTTGCGTCATTGTATTTACTTTATTGAGCAAGGCAGTTTTTTCATGTTTTGGCTGCTGTTGCTTTTAGCTCATCTTAAAACTAAGCCCTTATGTAGTTGGTGTGTAACTTATGATTTAAAAATCATACACCCTCGGTTTGGGAACCACTGCTTTAAATCACCATGCAGTACACACTGAATTAACGGATTTCAGTTACTTACTACTTCGGCTCTTGCAAAGACGATTGGCAGGCCGAAGGCTGAGATGACGATGCCCGTCGTGAGGAAGATGGCCAGCTCTTTGCAGGCGTTACTGGCCGAGTCTGTGTCATCGACCACTCTCCGCGAGATGCAGTAAGGGATGGGAGAGAGGATGTAGAAAAAGAGCAGGAACAAAGGCCAGTATTTGCTGCAGAGAGGAGAAAAAGTGAGAGAAACAGGGGACGTAAACACCCACATGCTATGATGACAAAGGGTGCAGTGAAGTGAATCGAAGGATAAAGAAGGAATCGCTGCTGAGCACTCAACACGCCAACTTAACGGGTGTCTTTCATGAGGCAGGAGCTACTGTTCTGTAACCTCTAGATGGGAATACGGATCATTTAGAGATGAAGGCCGGCTAAAAACACATCCATGTATAATTTGACAAGAATCTCGAAGAGCCAGATTATTATACCGTTGCGAGAAAGCTCTGTACCTGGGGAGATATTTCACTGACGAAAAACAAACAAAAAATAAAACTGTAAAAAACATAGCGCTATAAATATTCGAGGAATTACACAGTTTCCTGTCACTTATAGGCTGATAATTACGCATTCTGCGGGAGTGAAGCTGTCATTTACTGTAAATACAATGGCTGAAATGGAAATTGGATGAAAAGAGCCAAATATGTTGCTGTTGCTCATCCCACATGCAGCGAATGAGAAACTGTGTGAACTCATTAGAATAATATCCAAGAGGTGTGATGGTGTGCACAAACACAAAGCTGATCAGTATGGTTATCCTGTCAACTGCAAGAAATGATATTATCCTATCAGTCTTTATAAAGTATTATAATTCTAAAACAAGCTTTGTACTAAGGCTGTGCAATTACACATCTATTACAATTATAATACAGATTATTATAACAAGCTAACTGAGATAGATGCTTATTTATTTTTTGCTCCAGGTTTAGTTCAGTTCACATATATTTATTTAATTATTTATCTTATCAAGGTGAATTATAATTAAAGTTGACGCCAAAAAGAAAGCTTGTACTTTTGAATAAATCCACTCTCTTTCCAGAGCGTGAGTAATTCTGACAAATAACCATTTCTCATTAATGGCCAAAATAACTGTGATTTTTGCCAAAACGGAACAGCCTTCTTTCATAAAAACATCAGTAAATCAGCCTACTTCCTAGTTCGAATTGCACCTTCAGAACATTTAACACCATCAAGACTCCAGCTTCAGGAATGAGTCCAAAACTGTCCTGCACAGCATCGGGAAACATCTAAGCAGCACATCAATTTAATGGAAACGATACACAGTTTTATTACCAGATCTGCCCATCCCTGAATAACTGTGCAGTAACATGTTTTTTCCAGCTTTTCTTCTTATCTTTAAACAAACTGCATGTGCAGAGCTTCTCCAGTCTAACGAACCACTGACTGCACTTACACTAAAAGCTACATGAACACGTTAACACAGCACTTTTCCTATCACATACATTAAAACCTTTATATAACCGCTAAATCTAATTGGCAATGTTAGGATGACTTAGGCCACATAAGGAAAAGACATCCTGGGTATGTTGAACTTGCCTCCATTTTTTTGTTTTTCATTTTGTTTTGGGTAACACGTGAAGTTGATGTGAGTCAGGTAAGGTGGATTTGTCAGAATAACTAGTCAGAGAGCACACACATTCACATTTAACCTGAAGTTATGAAGGTTCAAAAAGGCAGGACAAAATAAGGCAAATTAAAAAGTATGAAATTTTAGCCCACATTCATGTACTTCAGGAGTCTGCAACTCTGATAACTGCTTAATTTAATATGATTCTGTTTTCCTCCACTAAAGGTGGTCAGGTGGGATCTTCTGTCAGACTTCCCTGGTTTTATATGGAATGGCTCTATTGGTGTCCTGATGCTCTGGACGCTCCAACAACGCTAATCTGGTCATGAATGCAGCTATAGTTAAAGCTGTGACGGGATCATTAAAGGTGCCAGGAAGTACTAGGCTCACATGGTGTGTGATGGTTATACTCACTCATACACAGGGAGGGCACATCCAAGCATGAGGAACATGAGGCCAATGGCCCCTCCAAAGGAAAGGCTGATGAGAGCTGCAAGAGAAGCAGAGGCGATCAGCGTTGATAGGGGGAGCCCAGTGTTAGCACAGAGTATATCCAAAGGAAATCACTAGTCTCATGGTGGCTGCAGGGCCCCTGGAGACTTGGGGCTACCATGTGATGAATCAGCTGATTTCACGTGTGTGACAGCTACGTTAGCAGCATAAACCCTGTTAACATACGTCCACGTTAAACCCTGACAGCCAAGGAGTCCGTGCGGCCGCTGGTTAAATTCAATTAAAATCCCGGCGGCTGCCTGGACTCAGTCAGCGCCTGTGGGAAGTTAAGGCGCAGCTAGCATTAGCATTACGGTTATTTCTACGTTGTTGTAGTAGTGAACTGGAATGGTGTTAACTGTGGCGCCATAATGCAGCACGTTGCACTGCTGCAGTGTGTTCACTACGAAACGCAGAAGTTCGTTTGGTTATATTAGCCATGTTGCTGTTGCGGTTGCTTCTACCGAAACAGTGCAGGTTCATCACCGAGCTAATGCTAACGTCTGTCAGTACTGGCCCTGCGCTAACTCCTTCTATCGTCACTTATCTGAGCGTGGCAAACGTGCCACGTGCACATTTTGTTGAAATTATATAAACAGAGGCTGAGTTCAGAAGCTTTCTGAAGGGAATGAAAATCTCCTGCTGCTTACCTTTAATCCCGGCCATCTCTGCTGGACAAAAGCTCGCCACACAGCCCGGACGAATGACAACAGTCCCCTCTCGTTTGCCTCGGTAGCCGAGTCCGACCGAAAGCAACCGAGTCCGACCGAAGCTCCTACCCTGCCCACCGTGCTGTTTTCATATGCTGACACAAATGTAGGAATTATCACGATCACCACTACGGTCCTAAAAGCACCTAAATTAAAAGCACTGACACCGCAGAACTGTCCGTTTTTGAATATATAAACTCCTCCCAAAGTATTCATAAATATTCTTTCCTTAATGTGTAGGCTAATAAATGTTGTGGAATATAAAGTACTATGTTTGCACTTCAAATTAAAGTGCAGTAGAAACAAAAAGTAGGGTTAGCCGTGAATGCGTCAGTTGCATGCGTCATTTTGAAATTAAAAACTACATGGCCCCCAAATAGTAAGCTTTTATTAACATTGGAAGAGCATCGAAATTTATGAACTACGGTTCATTTTTTTCTCTTAGAAATTATTTTAAAATTAATAACCGTATTTGTTGCTGTCCCGGATGTAAACACGTTCTGTTTCCGGCACCCAGAGCGTCCACTCAGCGGAGATGGCGAGTGGAGGAGTTTCGGTGGCTTCGCTTTGGACCGAAGTGAACCGCTGCGGACAGAATGGAGACTACACCAGAGCCCTCAAAGCTCTCACTAAAAGTAGGCATATAGGCTGACTCTGAAAACGGAACCGGAGAGGGGGTCAGAGAGCGGACACGCGGCGGATTTTCCCCTCTGCTCTCGCAGAGCAGCTCCAGCTGTTAGCATGTGCCTGAGCTAACGGCAGTCAGGGTGTTAAATACACCCGTGGAGCTCTGTGTATTAAGCTCTGATTAACGATGTGAAAAATGTACCTGCTGAATTAGCTACTTGTTGTGTGATTTTGAGCCATCGTTAATTAGTATTTAGCCCCCTAAATCTACTGTCTCATGACTGACGTGTCCCTAGCCAACCACGACAGCTAACCCATGATTAGCCAGGCAGCTGTCCTGAAAACGTTCAGCGGCTGCTTTACACTCCTCCTCTGTCTTTGCACAATCACATCAGTGTGTGGGCGAAATCTGTTTTTGTTCGTCTGCATAGCGAGTGATTTTGACTGCTGCTTTCTTTCTATCCTGCTGCAGTTTTGCACGAAAACAGGGACGATGTGACGGCACTGCACTGTAAAGTGGTTTGCCTTATCCAGAATGGGAGCTTCAAAGAGGCGCTAAATGTAATGAACACCCACTCAAAGGTGCTCGGCAGGTAAGCTGTCACTCACCTGTGGTTGACACATAAATTCCCCCTGTAGTTCAAAGTTGACATTTAAGTGTCTAATGGTGTGTAGTTTCACAGCAATCCTGCCATGCTCTAAGAAAAACTAGCAAAAGTCTTGCAAGGTTTGTTGTTTATGGTGTGTTCCACATTTAAACCATTTTTTGGGGGTGGGTGATGGGTCTTTTTTCCACTCAGTGAGGTGGTGTTTGAGAAGGCGTACTGCGAGTACCGGCTGAACAGAGTGGAGAGCTCCCTGAAGACTATCGAGACTGCTCCTGAGCAGACAGACAAGCTGAAGGAGCTTTACGGTCAAGTGGTGAGGCTTATATTCTATAATATTATTACTGTTTGTAATCATAAAGTTGATGGAAGCTGTAGGAATGAGTTGATGAAGCTAGGTTAACTATAGATGCGATTTTTGCTTTGAGACTGGCAGAGAAGTATGTGAGGGTGGTGTAGTAAATGTATGAGGACAGTAAGGAGGTGTGCAGATGGATTGATCAGCTCTGAGTACCTTATGTTTGCAATAGTGAAAGAAATCTTTCCTCTGCTCTCTACTCTTAGAGAAGCAAGACAAAATACATGAGTGTGAATGACAGGGAGACAGATTTAACAGTGAAGATGCAAGGAGCAGAGGTAGTGTATCTGGATTAGTTTAAATATCTGTGGTCAGTCATCCAAAGTGACAGACAATACACCAGAGAGCTGAATAAGAGAGTGTAGGCAGGGTGGAGTGAGTGGAGATGAGAGTTTGGGGTGATTTGTGACAGAAGGATAGCAGCAAGAGTGAAGGGCAACGTTCACAAGATGGTAGTGACTTCTATGATGCATGGTTTGAAGATGCTGGCACTGACCAAAAGACAGGAGAGCGAGCCAAAGATGTTAAGATTTTCATTGGGAGTGACCAGGATAGGAGTTTGAAGACAAAGTTAGAGAGGCAAGGCTGAGATGGTTTGGACATGTGTAGGGCAGGGATAGTGGATATATTGGACAAAGGATGATGAACATGGAGCTGCCAGGCAGGAGGAAAAGAGGAAGACCACAGAGAAGTTTCATGGATGTAGTGAAGGAAGACAGGCAGAGGGTCGATCTGACAGTAGAGGATGCTGGGATATGGTGAGATGGAAGCAGATGATCCACTGCGGTGACCCCTAAAGGGAGCAGTTGATAGAAAAAGATCATGTTGCTGTATTTTTTCATTTGATTTATTTTCTTATACGGTTTAGTGTTTATTTACTGTTTGTGCTGAAGAAGTCAGTCATTGGTCATCTACTTGTTGAAAAGAGCAGCAAAGTTCAAAGGAGACAAAGTGTTGAGGCCTTTAAAGCTGCTGATTGTTGATATGCGGCATATTAAAATCTGCACATCGAACATCAAAACTGCAAACGAATCATATTCAGATATTCATATTCAAATTAATTGCTGTAAGATAAATGCAAACAGCTTGCTGTTTTTGAAACATCATTGTACAAACATTTAAAAGTTGTTAAGTCAAGTAACATTGTATAAAAACAATGTGAGGATTCATTTGTTTTTATTTTGCAACCAACGATATCAGATAGCAGAAGTATAATTTAATAATTTTTCTGTGAAACGGAGACATCAGGGTCATGGAGCGTAGCAGGTTCACCTCTTAACGCCACTACTCTATTTTTGTTTCCCTTAAAGTGACTTTAATGTTGTTAAAATGATCCCCAATATCCATGAATATCAGCTTGTTACAATTTTCGTGCAGTCTATATGATTTACTATTATTATTTATTACAGTGAGACATTCTTTTGAGAACACACTAGCGTTTTGGGTTTTGTTGGTCGGTGATCTAAAAGAGGGAGAATGAGTAGATTTGTAATAAATGATCAGCTTGGTATTTTTGGCCATTTCTGTGTATTCCTAACAGGATATTATTTTTGTCTTGTTGTGAGAAGTGTGACGACGTCTGCTAATCTGAACCGGCTCTTTTCTTTGTGCAGTTGTACAGACTGGAGCGCTACGATGAGTGCAAGGCCGTCTACACGGATCTGATCAGGAACTCCCAGGACGAGTACGAGGAGGAGAGGAAGACCAACCTCGCCGCTGTGGTGGCTGCAATGAGTCAGTGGGAGAAGGCTCCAATGGTAAGCATTCGTTGGCACAGTTCATCGACCAGCTTGTCATTTGAGTTTTTAAATCAAAAACTTAAAGAATGAACACTTTGTTGCGCAGAACTGGGGTCAGACTGCTGTTTGATTAGAATTAGAAGAAACTCATATATTTGAACATGTTGTATTTTCCTTCTGCAGGAAGATCTGGGTCTGCCTGAGTCAACGTATGAGCTCTGCTACAATGCTGCCTGTTCTCTGATTGGCCAAGGAAAGTTTACAGAGGCCCTCAATAAACTACAGCAAGCAGAAGGTCCGTTTATATTCAGTCTCTCCTATCAAGCTGGTGTTCGATGTATTTTTAAAATCATTTAATGATCTCTGACATAAACTGATCGTTTCTTCTGACAGAGCTTTGCAGAGTCTCGCTGGCAGATGATTCTGTAAGTGGTCCTTGTTTTTGAGCTCTATTTCACTTTCACTTTCTAGTAATTTCATCCAAAAGATGGTCCAGAAGTATGTCCCAAGTCTAGTGAAATTTAGTCCACTCTTAACATACTGTTAAGTCTTAAAATATTCTACATTTATGCACTATTTTCATATAAATTGTGTGGGAATAACCTTACTGTAATCATACTTTTGGCCATATATTTGTATATTCATATACTAAGCTTGTTCATAATTATCTTGTCTTGATATCAGTCTTTTAGTGCCCCCTCTTGTAACACTCAGTTTTCACTGTTTTCCAGCTAATCGCCATCATTTCTTGTTTGTCCCTTTCAGGATATGACTGAGGAGGACATCCAGTCGGAGCTGGCTGTCATCCATTCTCAGATGGCGTATGTCATGCAGTTGCAGGGTCGCACAGATGAGGCTCTGCAGCTCTACAACCAGGTCATCAAGCTCAAGTGAGTTGAGGCATCATCGCATCAAATTTAGTCCCAAAAAAGATGATGGGGATGCATTTAGACAGTTCAGCAGCATCTAGAAGGCAGGCATTAAGTTGTTAAATAGATTTTCAGCTTCTAATTCTCTGATTTAATTTCAGGCCATCTGACGTGGGGCTGCTTGCTGTGACTGCCAATAATATCATCACCATAAACAAGGTGGGTTTAAACCTCCCTGATGTCAACTTTCTGACACTTATCAGGGATCCTAAAGCTGAAATTTCGGCCACGACGCTGGTGTTAAGGCTCCGTCTCTTTCCTCAGGACCAAAACGTGTTTGACTCAAAGAAAAAGGTGAAGCTGACGAATGCTGAAGGTGTTGAATACAAGCTGGCAAAGAAGCAGCTGCAGGCCATTGACTTCAACAAAGCCCTGCTGGCCATGTACACTAACCAGGTACGGGTGTGATTTGAAGGAGGAATGAACGATAATCAGTAATAGCTGATTATTTTCACACTGATGGTGCTTTTGCCCGTTAACAGGCTGACCAGTGCAGGAAGCTGTCATCCAGTCTTCAGGCTCAAAATCCAGGACATCCGCGGCCGGTCCTCATCCAGGTGGCTCAGCTGTGCAGGGAGAAGCAGCACAGCAGGGCCATAGAGCTGCTCCAGGTACTAATGATGCACACTGCTTCTTATTATCAGAACCAATACACATTCTCCTCCTTTTGTCTGATTATGAGAAAATGATCAAATGATGTACCAGTTAACCTAAAAATCAACAGTGGCAGAAGCAGTTTAAATAAAAGTAATGTCACACTTGTAACATTTTCATTGCAGGATTTTAAAAAGTATACAAACAGGAAAAGGTACTAAAAGATTTGCTTTTTTGTTTTTTTACAAGAATTCATCTACGAAATGTTTCACTGTGGTTGCATGGTTTGTAAAAAAAAAAAAAGTTGATAACAGTCTTCACAGTTAAAAGTGACGCTTAACTGTGAAGCCCAGATGTGTTAATCCAGCAGTTCAGAGCTCACAATTACCACAAAAAAAGAACATATTGAAATTATTAAAAGTAAGTAAATGAGTAAAGAACAAAGATCCTGCAAACTGTAAAAGTAGTTAGGATCTGCTTTTGATAAAAAGGCGTACAAAAAAAAAAGATGCCCTAAAACTATCAGAAAACACAAGACTATTGGGTTTGGATGAAAATGTTGGTATTTTGTAATCACTCAGTAATTAATGGTTTCAGAGTCTGTTAACTGATCTTTCTTTTCATTTTGCAGCAATTCTCCGATCAGAATCCAGAGAGTGCGTCTGGCATCAAACTGACAATGGCACAACTCTATTTAGTACAAGGTACTGATGGGCATTCAAACACACCCCCGCTCCGTCTTACTGTTTGTTTGTTTTTTCTCTGAGGACGTGATAGGATTTCATATTTCTAGCTTCCTAAAACAAACGCACATTTATAACTATCGCCCGAGTGCCGAAACGGTCATTAACAAAGACACAAAAGAGTGCAACTTAAAAAGGTTTTTTACCTTTAAACTTTGAGCAGTTTAAGTTTGATACATGCTCTTCATCGGGTGTTATAATGCAACGAATGATTTGGTCCTCAGGTCATGTGACAAAAGCCTGTGATGTCCTGAGGTCCATTGAAGAGTTCAAGCACAAACCAGGGATGGTAAGACTGAAAATACTACTTTGATTTTTTTGTTGTTGCCAGTTTTGTATTAAATGGTGGTTTTTCTTAATTAAAATGCCCCGTTAATGTCAGACTTGTTGCTGTTTAAGTTTTTGTTCCCTCAGATATTTACCGTGTCACTGTCTCTTCAGGTTTCAGCTCTGGTAACAATGTACTCCCATGAAGAAGACATCGACAGCGCCATCGATGTTTTCAAACAAGCTATTGAGAATTACCAGTCTGAGCAGGTTTGTGTCTCATAAATGGAGCAAAAGAACATTTAGTCGTTTTATTAGGTACACCAAAGAAAGCAATATAATGCCGACAAGCAAACCACCGTTTTAAACTTTTAATTTCTGTTGTGTATAGGTCAAGCGCTTTGCACGCTTTGATTTCAGTTAGTGTTTGCTTCTTTTTTTTTTCAAAGGCCTAGCTTTCATTTCAGACGTGTGAACGTGTTCCCACTGTGTCTTTTCTCCTGCACAGCCTGGATCTGCTACACATTTGGCTCTTGTAAGAGAAGCTGCCAATTTCAAGCTGAAGTACGGGCGGAAAAAAGAAGCCATTAGCGATCTGGAGCAGCTGTGGAAGTGAGTTAAATCCCTGCGAAACACTCAGCTGGTTCAACATGTGTGAAGTCTTTTTAAATCTCACAGCTGCTGGTTTTGCTTCTTTATAAGATATAGCTCAAATATCATCAAACTATTTTCATAAAAATCACTTCTCTCTTTTTTTTATTCATAAGTGATTTAATTCATTTTTTTCTCAAAACAGACAAAACACCAAGGACGTCCACACACTGGCACAACTCATCTCTGCATATTCTCTAGTGGACACGGATAAAGCCAAATCGTATCCTTTCACCTGATTAAATACAACATATGGAAGATTAAACTGCCATTTTTGTTTGATTTTAACTAACTGGCACATATTTGGATTCTCAGATAATTATTTCTTATATTTGTTTTGTGAAAAATCCCAAATATATTCTGATTTTTATCTCCTTAAATGTGAAGATGTGTTATTCTTCTCTGGGAGAAACTAATGTTTTTTTTTTGTTTGGAAGTCATAGAGAAAACAAAGACGATAAGGAGACCTCCTTTAGCTCATTTTCAACAAAACTTGGTATTTTTTGTTGACAAAAAAAAAGTTTATTAATTTTAGAAGTGATCCATACCTTATTGAAGTAAATGTAACCCAAGAAGGCCAGGATGTAATCTGGACGTCAGCGGTTGTTGCGTCCTTAGCGTTTCTCTACAGGCTCAGCAAACACCTACCGTCTGCAGACACCATGTCTTTCAACGTGGACGTGGACGAGCTGGAGAATTCCCACGGAGCCACATACGTCAGGAAAAAAGCCGCTAAAGTCGTGGGAGAAACCCCTCCCAAAGAACAAGGGTAAACCTCTGTTGCTCTCTTCTGTGGCTACTTCTGTTCTTTTTTTCTTTTTGTTTTTTAAACAAAACATTCAAAAGGACGAGCAACACATTGACAAGTTGTTGTTGTTTTTTCTTCTTCATGTTCTTTAACAGCCATGGTGAAGTCAAAAAGAAGAAGAAGAAAAAGAAAGGTATGCCTTTCAATCACTTGATAAGATTTAGAGTGAATCTATTCTGGAAGTGTTTATTTACACACAAAGAGGGCCGTGAAATGATTTCTTCTAGATGAGCAAAAACATCTAATTGTATCTTTTTTTTTTTGGAGAAAAAGAGTTTGATTAATGATGTAGGAACTTCAGATGCACACTGAGCGGCCGAAACATTAAAACCACTGTTAGGAAAAGAGAATAACTCTGATTATCTTTGTTTTCTCTCTTGAAGATATTTTATTTGTGTAGTTATTGCTCATGAAGTACTCTCACCAATACCATCTTCCTTTTAGGAAAATTGCCCAAGAACTACGACCCCAAAGTGACCCCTGACCCCGAGAGGTGGCTGCCCATGAAGGAGCGCTCCTACTACAGAGGGAAGAAGAAGGGCAAGAAGAAGGATCAAATAGGAAAAGGCACACAGGGAGCGACGGCGGGAGCTTCAGCAGAGCTGTGAGTAAACTCCACAGTCACGCGCACATCCAGCCGAGGCGTCTGGGTGCAATTTCCTGTAATTGTAAACCCAGTTATCAACGCCACTAATGGAGGAAAAGCAACTGAGATTGTTCTTTTGTTTTCATGCCAATTAAGCCTGAAATCAGATCAGAGCCGCAGCTGCTTTGCGAGAGGAAGGACTCATCTGTTGTCGAGAACAAAATTATTCTCAGTCTCTCCTAAAGGAGAAATCCATCTGCCAGGATTCATCTGATCTACCGCAGCTCCAAAACAGAACAGGGGGGAGAGAACGACTCCATCTACAACTGATTTTTTTTTTTTTTTTTCATTATTTATTTTCTGCGCAGCCCCTGACTTTTACTTTGAAATTTCAGTTGCTATTAACCAGTTACTTACAGCCCTTCCGGGCTTGACCAGGTTACTCTTTGATGCCCTCCAGTTTCTCTTTTACAAAAGCAAAAATTATTTATTAATAATCCAAACAAAATTCATGCTGTTATTGCACCACTCAAGGATGTCTGAAGATCCAGATGGGACTCACTTATGGACCATCCTCTTGCTCTTATTTTGAAAATTCAGTCTCTGTTAACCAGCTAGACTTGGACCCTGCTGGCAGGCTGAGCAGGTCACTGCTGAAAGTCAGTTATTCAAACATGGATGATAAACTTATCAAACATCATGCTGATATTGAACTTATAAATAAATGAAAAGTGGAGGTGGTGGGAGACACTGTCCAACAAAAGCTTTGTTGCTAATCAAACGCTTATTTCACTCATCCACGTCCCAGAAGGAAACTCAGATCCTGAAATAAACAAACTCAGTGCTGTAGTTTTCCGACCCTTCTAACAGGACCGTGGCTCTTTTCTCTCTTCAGGGATGCCAGTAAGACCGCCAGTAGCCCCCCTACCTCACCGAGACCAGGATCTGCGTCCGGCTCTTCTACAGCCCCCGCCACTGGCGTAGTCCCCCCACGACAGCAGAAACCGTCGTCCTCAGGAGCCACTCGCAAGAAAGCACCACAAAAGAAGAAGAAAGGAGGCAAAGGAGGCTGGTAGTCAGAGGGAAGCAATGTGAGGAAGAAGGCTGTTGGCATCTGGGCAGCAGAGAAATCAGAAGCTTTTTTTTCTTCTTCTTTTTTTAAATTCAGTTTTATTTCTTTTCTTTTTTTCTGTTCAGGTCGTTTGATCAAACCAAAATCCTCCCCTCGTCGACACCATTAATCTGATATTTTAGAAAGTAAAGGAGAAAAAAAGAGTTGAAGATTTAAAGGACATTTCCACTGAAATTGACTTTTTGTTGCTCTGCAAAACCAGGGTTTGCTTTCACTGAATCAGTAACGCCACAGATATCCATATTTTCATTAAATGTGCATTGAATTGTCTCCTTGGCTGCATATTTCTACACCTTAACAGCTGCACTGTTTTTTGCATTTTTTCTGAATTTTTAAGCGGAAACAAATTCTGATCAATCAAATGTGAATTAAGTGTTTGAATCCTGTCACTCCCAGATATTTTTTACTTTTGCAGAGTAACTCAAAGTTCTGAATTTAGGGTAATGGTGCTTAAACCTGTTGAGTTTCAGTATTAGCGTGTCCAGCTCCACCTGACAGTTTCACGTTTCCATTTATTTTCAGTTAGCTACAGTAAAGTAACAGATATTTATTTTTGAATTTGTCTGAATTCGAGCAAAAAGATTTTGATTCTGTCACATGCATGTTTTCAGAAAGACACTATTTTGGGCAAATAGGTTTCCATTTTGTTAAGTCTCAATAAAACTGAACAGCGATGCTCCTGTTGTGAGTTATTTTCTGAATAAGGCTCATTTTGAGGCATTGTGCATGAACGGAGATGGCTCTAGAAGAGACGGGACGTATTTGTTGATGTTTAATGAAAATTATCTGCAGGCCTCCTTAAAGATGGATTTCTGTTTAAATCCATCCATCATTCCAAACTTCTTACTCTCACACATTAGAAAAAGCTTAACACCTTGGGGCTGAAATTGTTTTTGTTTTTTTTGTTGTTGTTTTTTTTTTTTACTTTTTAACTGAGGAGTCAGGGATTGGTCCATGTTGCACCGGACCCATACGGCTCCTCCTGCAGGTGGTGGGTCCACAGGACGGCTGGCAACAGCCAGACCCTATGGCCTAAAGCCCTTGTACTTTCCAACAAAACCCTCTTCTGAGCTCGACTCCAAGGTGGGATCCCAGTAACCATGACCCAGTGCAAGGTGCATCTTCCATAAGTGTTTTCTCCAAGAAAAAAAAACTGCTTGCACAGGCTCCCTACCCAGGACTGATTGGATTGGAAGACCTTGACAGGGGCAAACTGTCCACGACACCTCCTGGGGTCACTAGAACAAACAAAACCCATCCAAGATGATAAAGTGGCAATTGAACAACTGCTGAGATTACGTCTCTCAGCTGGTTTAGGAATGCCTTGGTGGGAGGGGGAGATCTGGGCATCTCTACTTAGGCTGGTGCCTCCACAAACTGGACCCTGATAAGCACCTCAGAACATATGTCTGAATGTTGCAACTCCTAAAACATTAAGTTATTTGGCTGTGTTTGTGCAGCTAATTAAAAAAAAAAATTATTTGAGAGTAACCGTGCTGGACAAGATTAGACGGTACGTGAGAGGAACCGCTCAGATTTAGCAGTTTGGAGATAAAGTTAGAGAGGCGAGGCTGAGATGGTTTGAATGTGTATGGAGGATAGTGGATGTGCTGCAGCTGAGGAGAAGAGGAAGACCACAGAGAAGATTCATGGATGTGAAATGGCACCAAATGATCCAGACAATGAAAAAGAAAAAGATCATAACTTTGACACTTAAGACTAAATGTTGCTGAAATTCAATGATGCAATCTTTTAACATGTCTTGTACTCAGCATAAGATCCTGTTAATGTAATATTTGTCTTTAAAACAGTTAACGCTGGTCATTTTTATAATTTTTAAGTAAAGGAAGTTTACTTAAAAATGTAATTTTCTCATACTGAATAATCTCAGTATTGCTCTGTGAGATATGAAGCCCCCGTGTGGTCACAGAGAAAAACTACATGTGTAGTCTTTTATTTAAAATCTCCACAAATCCCTTTTTTGTTAATTATTCTAGGAGGAACTTTTATTATACTGAAAATCAGATTACCGTGATATGCTTGTAATATTGTAATCCAGCATGTTTAGAAAAAAAAACTACAGAAGTAAAACCATAAACAGATTTTACCTGGAAAAAAAGGGGGAAAAATTTCGTTTTTTTCTTTTACACACATTTTTTCGGTCTACTGCATGCTGGTGCTACTCCTGCCTACCTACCTGTATGACATGAGGTTCCCGTAGTATTGCTTTACTCTTACAAAATGTCACAGAAAAGGAAATGTTAAGTTTGTCAAAATAAGCTGTTATTAAGAATCATCCAACCTCTCATTGTGCAAAGTCATCCCCTGGGCCAGTTTAGGGCCTATGTTTGACAGGCCTGGTTTAACTTAGTTCATCCTGCCACTAGTGGGCTCTCTTGTTTGGTAATTTGCCATCAATGCGCTACACCTGCTCTGACCACAGTTCACCTGTGGAGCAGCCAGCCTGAGAGATTCTCTGTGGGATTTTGAGGACACGATGCCACGTTTGCCGTGTGTTTACTCAGACTTCTTTTACGGCCCTCTGACTGAAGATGTGGAGGAATTACTGGGGCGCTTCCAGCAGATAGACTCGGTCAGGTATGAGGATTTTTCAGCCCTCTGGAGGGAGATGGGCTTCTCGGATCTCTTCAATGGCACCATCAGTGCGGGTGAACTGAAGCGGTTCTGCAGGGTGACTTTGGCCACAGCTGTAAAGTACTTCCTACCTCCATACAGCTACCAGATCCGAGTGGGGGGCTTGTACCTGATGTTTGGTTTCTACCACACGCAGCTCGCTGAACCACCTGTGATGATCCGGCTCGCTCTGAAGGACTGGACCCACGTGCAAGCCTTGGTCAAGGAATCTGTAGAGTCTGGCCATCTTGATGTAGTTTATATCTACAAGAAGCTTGTGGCATCCAAAGCCATCCACTACACAGCCATGCCGCATTTTCTGACCTTCCAGAAACAGCAGAAGCCAAAGAAGGAGCATGTGTGCCCTGAGTTTCTGAGCAGGACAACGGCCGTGCACGAGCTCATCACTGCAGACACCCTGGAGGAGATGGCCAACCTCCAGAGCCTGTACGAGAAGCTGAAGGAGACCACCAAGGAGCTGGGTTCCCAGGTCACCATGACCCACAGAGACTTCACCTCGCGCCTGAGAGACTGCATGTCAGAGTTCATCACCTGGCAGAACAAGACTTTCACCTCACAGCTACTCAAAGACAAGAAGAAAAGGGAGGAAGAGGACGAGGAGGAAGAAGAAGAGGATGAGAAAGTTGAGGAGTCCTGCAGCAAAAGAGGGAGGCTTCTCTCCTCCATCAAGCAGAAGAGCTACAGTAACTTTCAAAAGGCGCCCAAGTCCAGGAGACACCGGCGGGGTGAGCCAGCGGACTCATCCAGTTCGGGGGCTGAGCAGGTCCAGCGGGCCCCGCAGAAAAGGAGACCACCTTCTCTCCGGGCCCGGACCTGGAAGAACCTCGGGGTGAAACAGGAGGACAGCAACCTGCCACCCTGGCTTCTGAGTGCTCCTGAACTGGAGGACGGGATGCCAGTGAGGAGGACCAACCAGGCGGAGCCCTACAGGATGTGAAGGAGGAGGAGAGAAGTTCATTAAAATCAGTTAATCTCCTGTGTTTGTTACTGTTCAACTGGAATAAGTTAAGAAATCATAAATAAATGTTTTTGTTATCGCTAAAAAATTCATAATTTGAATGGCTGCAATATATCTGAAGTCATTTTTCTGTACATTTTCAAAGCCAAAATTAGATACCAGTTAACTGTGTTGTCTTTGTGTTAATTTACTGATAAACTGTTGCAGCTCTGAATCCTTTTGTAATCCTTAATGAATCCCTTCCATGCTTTAAAACCTCTGAAATCACCCAGAAGTGAATTTTAATACCACAGGGTGGAAATAAAAAGAGAAAATACCAGCTGAGCTGGTACCAGCTTTGCAATGAGGAAAAAAATAAATGAAGAGGAAACTTTTATCATAGTTAAAATTAGGCTATAAGAATTGTAAAATGATCCAATTTTGTCTTTTTCATTTGATTTAACCTGGTTTTGTCTTACTAAGCCAGATTTATTCCAATTTTTAAGGACCAGATTGTAACCTTTTTGAGTTTGATTTAATATAAACTCTGAAGTACCTCTAAAGTTATCCCCTTTACTTTATATATCAAAAATATAAATTCTGAAAACACATTTAATGGCCTCTCTATTTGCAAAAAAAGAGGGAACTAAGAGGGTTTTTTATATATAATTAAAATATATGGATCCTAGTCTTGAAAGCACAAAATGCTTAGATGTCAGTTAAGAAGGGAAGCATTTTATGTATCATTTGTTATTCAAGCAATTAAAATGTTGAGAAACATTTAATTTCTTTCTTTTTTTTTTACTCTTGTGTACTAGTTCAGGTATCTCCACTTCAGGAACACTGGAGATACCTGAACTAGGTATCTCAATTATCAATGAAACTTGGGTTAAAGCCACCTAGCGATCTGGATTCGAACCTTTTGTGGCCAATTTGATCCCCAGTGTGCATATTTGCCATCAATCCTTTAACATTATCACCTTTTTTTCTAAATACATATTTTATTTTTCCTACATTGTGTATTTATAAGTGTGACATTGGTAAAAGTACAGTTAAACTAGCATAAGCAATTAGCTTAAACAAGTAGAATGGTGAGTAGCTCGATAAAATAATATGGAATAGTGACACAATATAGGGTAAAAATAATAATATATAAAACCATCAAATATCTCAAATTCAATAAAAATGTCATACTTTTTTGACTAAGCAGGATAAGCAGAACAATTACTGCTTTTTTTACTGCAGTAGTTGTTCTTAAAATGTAAACTTTATATTACAGTATTATAGTTGGACACCCTAGCGGTCAGAGTGCGAATAACAGCGTTAAAGAAATGTTTGCATTAAAACATTTCAGCATTATTTGCGCCATCTGGCGGCCGCTGTAAGACCTGCATCAACACCTCCGCGCACTTTATCCGGAAATATCGTTTTGAGAAGTTCCTCCGGAGCTTCCGTCTGTTAATCCACTTGTTGAGCAGAGGAGAGGGGCGGGGAAGGGCTTACGAACTTATATTTTCACCAGAACTCCAGTTATGTCGGAGGCGGACGGTTAAACGGCGCCCAGGCAGAGCAGCAAAGCCAGCAGTTGAGAACCATGTTGAGTTTGAGCAGAGCCGGTGTCCTTGGCGCCTCCGTCGCTGTGGCGGGAGGAGTCGCTTATCTTATCTGGAACTATGCGTCCTCCTCCGGGGAGGAGAAGCCCGAAACACGCCCGGGAGAGGACGGTGAAAGTGGCAGAGAGCAGAGGGAAGGAGAGGAGGAGGAGAAGGAGGAGATAAGAGAGGAAGAGGCTCCGGTGATTAAAGCTCAGCAGCAGACACAGTTTACTGAGCCCACAGCGGCCGCGGTTGAACGTGTAGCTGCTGCTGAAGCTCGGAACACATCACAGGTAAAGAGGCACGTTCACCGGACACACCTGCGTGGAAATGTTCAGACTGCTGCTCTTAAAACACGACCTCTGTCCCTTCACCCTAGCTGCCCCCGGGTTTTACATTTAAGACGAGAAGAAGTGTTTCAGTAAAAGAACTTCTTGTTTTACATGTTGCGTTTGAAGTTATATATCTTTCAGCGGCAAATGCATAGGCATGTTCTTTGGGGTTCGCGCGTGGTATTCTGGGAAATGTAGGCTGTTCCATTCAACTCAAAGGAGGTTTTAGGGAGAGTTCAGTAAGGCAGCAGCTGTTTTAATTATGGATTAAGCCATATATATATATATATATATTTACATCCCAAGAGAAGTTATCAAATAAGATAATTAAATAAATAAATTTCAGATAAATAAATAATAAAATAATTTTTCATACAGTAAAAAATAAACTGAAATGAACAAACACACTCTGGGAATTAACTGAAACTAAGCTGAATTAAAAACAAAAGTCAAAATGAAACGAATATAAAGACTAATTAAGAAAATATGATAACTCAGCCTGGAACAAATTAAGAGACAATATTTGGCATGATTATGAACAAAGAGTAAAAATGACCTAATATCTGATTTTCTTTTTCATTTTAAGATAATAATTTAAAAAAAAATTTCAATAGTTAATTAAAAACTAAATTAAGTTTTACATTTACATTTCCTGAAGCAATGACAACATAGAGGAAATCATCCTTTTTAATATTGGTGTGAATATCAGGCTCTGATCCGCTGTGGTCTGTGTTCCAGTCCCAGCCTGTGGAGTCGGGGGGAACGCAGGTTCTGGTTCTGGGTCTGGATGGATCCGGAAAGACCAGCCTGCTGCAGTTTTTTTCCACAGGCCACCTGGAGCAGGACATACAGCCGACACAGGGCTTCAACGCCTTCTCCGTCAACAAAGACGACCTCCACATCGAGTTTCTGGAAAGTAAGCCTGAGCCCATCTTCGGCATATTAGATGCTCTGATCCGGACTGTCTCATATGAGCTGTGATAAATCGTTGAAATCACATATGTGTTGCTGTCTAATGCACAAACTGTAACAGAAATAAACACGGGAGTTGTGTTTCAACAGTGTGTGTCATGTCTCTCTCTGGCAGTCGGAGGTAAAGAGGATCTGCGGCCATACTGGCAGAAGTACATACCCAAAGCACTGCTGCTGGTGTTTGTAGTCGACTCGTCCAGCCCGCAGCTCTTTCCGGTGGCGAAGAAACATCTACACGAGCTGCTGGCCTCTCGCCCGAGCCTGCCTTTAATGGTGCTGGCCAACAAACAGGTGGGCGTGATGGAAACAACACTCCGGGTGGTTTTCAGCCGAGGGGGTTCAAATCAGAGCGTTCTCACGCAGCTTCATCAAGTTCGATTGATTTGTTTCAGACTTTTGTAAAAGTTGATGCAACTAAAGTAAACACAAATAGAACTGGCTTTTACTGTTTTTATTTGTCTCCTGAGCAGAACGCCTAATATGTCGTGTACAAATCAAACATTATAAAGTTACTCTGAACATAAAGTTCATAAAGTGCATGTAACTGTGCCCAAACAAAATGAGCTTTAGATTCATGACATGACAGTTTTATTCTGACTTCTGCGTAGTGAAGAGAGAATTACTTTTTTTTTTTTTTTATGCTGAAATGTTATCTTGTATCACGCCAACAGCAGGAAACGACTAAATGGAGACGATTTTCAGATATCAAAATGGGCTGCAGCTGCCTGAAGTGTGACAGGCTTCGATGAACACACCCCATCACAGTCTCGTGACATTGATATCACTCTCACTAAGCTCCTCTGTACGACATGTTCAGCTTTTTAGCAAAATGCATGTCTGTGGCACATAAACGTTTTAAACGTTGCCCCAGTGAGGTTACTGGTAGATATGTGCTCCTTCCCTCTCCACGAGCTGTGGGTAGCGATCCAAAGGATAGAACCCTCGGCCAGGGTTCAAAGCAAGCTGAGCTGATCCGAAAATGTGATGTCAACAGGCTGCATGCCACCGATTGGCCAGTCAGTGGCATCATTCGATGAGTCACGAGAGCGACTTGCCATTTTTGAACCCCCGGCAATGAGAGAAATGGCTGCACGAGAACCAACACTGTGGTCCAGTGATGAGGTGCAGACGTTTTTGAGCTCTGTGGCTGATGATGGAATTCAGAGGATGTTAGATGGAGCTTGCTATGTGAGGACAAAACGGAGGAACGTGTTGGTGTCCTCCATAGGCAGCTCACGCTTAACTTATACTTATGGAATCGATTTCTGTTCATAACTGGGATATAGCCAAGAAATGAGTGTTAAAAAGTGATGACATCTAGCATCACCTTCATGGATATTTAATACGTCTGACCAATGCATAAGTAAACTAGACAGCAAAAATTTCTGAAGAAATTTTGAGTGTGCCTATGCTACTGCCGGGGCAGTTTTGAGAAGACATCAGGATCTATGTGTCTGGAGCAAAGAACTGCTGAGTTTTAAACAGAGTCATCAATACACAGCTGTGAGGACCGGTTACTATAGTAACTCCTGTGAGTGGCAGGAGGGAGGGGGAACCACACACTCCACTGGGGTCAGACACAGAGAGAGCGGCAAACAGGATTTAAGCTCTGAAACAAATGCTTTCCAAGAGAAAACTATAAGTCGTATCGCAAAACTTCTTTCACCGTGAGTGGCAGTAACTTCCAGACTATAACATATTAAATTTTCATATCTGTAGAGTGTATTACAGTGAAGTGGTGACGGTGTAAAGACACCCTCCAATTTTAAATTTGAGATTAAATTTGGGAGCAGTTTTAGAATGGTGGTCTATGGGGGACAGAAAGGGAGGAGGCTGTGCTTTGATGGCATTTGTGAGAAAACCGTAAATCTCATCTCAATGAGGATGACACTGGATGAAAGAAGACGGCGATAGCTACGTTTTGATGTATAAATTATAAATGTAAGACAAAAGGTTTTGG
>VVHJ01056383.1:0-14547 GCA_015107715.1 Tylochromis polylepis
TCCAGAAGTTCTCCGATGACTCGGCTATCGTTGGCTGTATGTCTGAGGAGGGTGAGCTGGAGTACCTGTCAGCCATCAGAGACTTTGTGGACTGGTGTGAGCACAACCACCTGTGCTTGAACACCAGTAAGACCAAGGAACTGGTGATCGACTTCAGGAGGGGAGCACCTCCCCACACACCGGTGAACATCCAGGGACAGGACATTGAGGTCGTGGACAGTTTTAGGTACCTGGGTGTTCACCTGAACAATAAACTGAACTGGACTAATCACCTGGACGCTGTCTACAAGAAGGGCCAGAGCCGCCTCCACCTCCTGAGGAGACTCAGCTCATTTGGAGTGAGCAGGCCTCTGCTCAGGACCTTCTATGACTCTGTGGTAGCCTCGGCTATCCTCTACGCTGTGGTCTGCTGGGCCCCGAGCAGCACGGAGAGGGATAGGAAGAGACTTAACAAACTGGTTAGGAGGGCCAGCTCTGTCGTGGGCTGCCCACTCGACACTGTGGAGGAGGTGGGGGAGAGGAGGGTGCTAGCCAGGCTAACATCTATCATGGACAACCCCTCTCACCCACTGCATCAGACTATAGAGGACTTGAGTAGCTCCTTTAGTCAGAGACTGAGACTCCCTCCGTGCAGGAAGGAGCGCTACCGCAGCTCCTTCATCCCTACTGCAGTCAGGCTGTACAACAAAGTGAAGTAGTACTTGCACTTGAAGTAGTACTTGCACTTTTTACCTTGTACTTCGTGTCTTCCTGACACTTAATATTTTATCTTTTATTATAATTATGGTATTTTATATTGTATATTGTGCCTATTCTTGAAGATTATGCACCTTTTTCTACCCCCCTTGTACCTACCTGTAACTTGAGCTGTTGCAACACCGAGTTTCTCATTCGTGAGATTAATAAAGTCTATCTTATCTTATCTTATCTTATCTTCAACATAAAAGTGTCAAGAAGTCTGCTAAGTTAGTAGTTACGTAATTGCTCTAATTTAGGGACTATTGCCTGTCCTTAGCTGACAGTAATGAGTGCTGGTGCATTTGGAAAGCTGTCCATCCAGTGACCCCTAACAGCAAACACGACAGGGACACACTAATGTGGTGCTTTGAAGAGAACGCTTGAGTAATATTTGCACAAATGAACTAAATGCAATGACAAAATGCATGGCACTAATCTAATTCGGCAGTTTACAAATTCTGTGTTGTAAATGTTCTGAAACTGGCTTGAGCAAAGCTAATTAAATTATCTAGCTCTTGCACAACAAAATGTTCTCATTAGGAGCATTTATATGTGAAATCATTGCCAAAAGACAATTATCCGCCTAATTCTATTACACTGATATTATGACTCATGTCATGGTGTCTTCAGAACTGTTATTTACAAGAGGCAACATAGGTAAATGTGCCTTTTTCATAACTTTTCAACATCAAATGTCGAGATGAGGATGTTTTAAAAAGAAAAATAAATACAATACAATGTTGTTTAACAGCCAAATCATTGCATTTGATATTTACTTCCATTTTAAACATCTTCCCAACTTTTTGGGGGACAATAACAGTGAGATTCTACCACCTAAGGTTGTTTTTAATTAACATATAACTACACCCTCTCTGTATTTACGCTGCAGTTTCCAACAACCAAAAACCATTAGGCCACCTGCTTGTCGCTTACATTATTCATAAATCAATGCACATCAGCTTTCTCTGAGAGGCTGGAGTCTCCAATAAGCATGAACATGGAAAAACACTTTGGGCCATCTAATTATTGGAAGTGCAGAGAAAAAAAAATACATAATGCATTTGGTCATTATTTCACAAGCCTGATAAAAACTCACACAGAATGCTGACTTTACTGTGTACCTCTAGCATCTCTTTCAGTATAACTAAAAGCTAGGTTTGATCCAGCTCGGTATTATGAGCATTCAACCCGACATAATTTGTTGTCTTTATTTGTCTGATAATCCAAAATCTCTCATTGACTTTATCTGACAAATCTGGGGGTACAAAGAAAATCATGTTTAAGAGCAACAAAAAAACATGATGTCCTGGTGTGGATGCTTTGTTTTGCTCCCCTGCACATTAAATGGGCATGAGGAAACCAAGAGACTCTGTAAAGTGTGCCAGAGGCCGTTCGGGAATCTGTAGCATGCTGTGTATGATCATCGGTTGAACATATCTCTCAACCACAGCTCTGTTACCCCCACCAGGTCTCCCGTGTGGCCTCTCTAGCTGCAGGTGTTGAACAAGGCCTACTGCACCAAGCTGAAGCACATTTACATATAAAAGTGACAGAATGGCATAAAGTATCTATAAAAATTGGCAAAAATGGTAAAGAAATCCCTGCAGAAGTGAGTGTATGCACGGATGCATAAGCACAGTGTGGGAGCAAAATGACAGGTTGAGAATCAGCAGGTAATTAGCAGAAACTCAGTCCCATTTTTCAGTTGGAACCACAGCATGAAACTTCAAATGTTGAGTTGGGAAAGCACAGAGCACAGCATCTAATGACGTCCACCGTACATTAATCCCCAAAGCACAATTACAAAGGAATTTAGTGCTTTACAGTCTGACTGAAGATATTATGGGTAAAGGGCCAAGTTAAAACTGGGGCAACTGGTTCTACTGCCACACAAAATGTGATTAAGCATAAATCCAATTTCACAGCATATTACTTTGTTAGAGCAGGTGTATAAATACCCACGCCGCAGAGCCCTTTTTCCACCTCTTAAACAGTCACCTCCTAAACTGCAATGCAGAAAAATCCTTCCAGGTTAATTATTTCAGTAGCAACAGACTAGAAATATTTTCTTTGCTCAAACAATAAAAAATAACTATTGAGAAATGAAGCAGAGGTGAAAAAGGCTATGTCTTTGGAACAGCCATTTGCATTCCAATGAAAATTCTTTTTTCTTAGCACAACTATAAAAACCACAGAACCACAGGCAGACATATGTACTTTCAAATAATATACCACACATCAACCTCACCGGGGAACTGTGATCCAGGATAACAAAAGCTTATCCTATGTAGCAAAGCAAAACACATGACTCACTATATGACAGAGTCAGCAAACTGCACAAACAACAGCACATTCTTATGGCAGCGACTGCTCGTTTGCAACTCAGGGAGGAATACTTTCGGCCAGGAAGGGCTGTAAAACATATAAATGTGAAACTCTGGCAGGCACTCCTTTGTGAGAAATACATCGAACTAGTGGAAAGATTTAAACATTTTCTTGTCATCCCAGAGCTCTGCCGATGTCTTGGCAAGACACAAATCAAAGTAAGAATATCATGAAAAATTTATGACGCCAAGAGCTTCACTCCTATGTACATCCCTATTGTGCCAAACAGATAAGAAGAAAAACTGACCAGTGTTACACCACCTACAAAACTGACTAAAAGCTGGTAGAAAACCTTAAGTGCGCCTATTTTTTATTTATAAATAAAAATAAGTAAAACAACCATAGATAAAGAGAGTGGAAATGCAGCACATCCCCGGGAAATGTAAATGGGCCCACCAAGAGGTGAGGCAACAGTATTGAGCCTTGGAGTATAAAATCAAAAGACTTGAAAGGGAAAAGGGTGGTAACAAAGGGGGGAGGGAGGGGTCAGGAAACAAGGAGAATGGATCTGCATCTCATTTAGGATGGGCCTGGGGAGTAATGAACTACCTCATTGCTTACTGCTGAACCCATCACCCCTTCACCCCGTTGTGTCCCTCCTACACCGAATAGGATGATGTAAGAGGGCAAGGGGCCCAGACACACAGGAAGCCTAGTGTAAACAACAAGCACAGGCTCAAAGCCAGACCAGGCCCTGTGTGTGTGAGAACAAAGGTTTAAGTAGATGCGACTGCACCTTAGACTTTATTTATTTATAACTGAGGAAAGGGTCATTAATTAGGGGAAGTTCCTTGAACAACTATAGGCAGAAATCTAGAAAAGTAAAAACAAAAAACAGGGAAAAAAGGGAAAAAAAATGAAGACAGTAGTCAGCCTTCCCTCGACTCTCCTCTCGCCATTCAAAGCCTCTCCAACTAGTCGAGCATGTGCATATGTTGGTGTTTTGCATGCACTAAAAATAGGTCCCTGTTCTTCTAGATGTAGGTCCTTTGCTAAGTATTAGTTTCTATATGGACTCTTTAATTTTCAAAATGCATTATGGATTTTGTGATTTTCAACAGGCCCAATGCATTAAGCTAACTGTGACTCAGCAACAAAGTGCTGGCAGAAGAGAGTTTGGTACATTTTTCAGCTGATTAAAAATCTGAATTTGATGTAATGGACAGATGATGTGTCAATCTGTATTTATATATATATGAAAATGTGTTTCTATAACAACAGAAGAAAGGAAATGAATGAGGGGGTGCAACTGTTGTTCTCAAATTATTAATTGGTTGGTCTATATAGTGTTTTAAAAGTCTGCTGCACTTGAGCTAACATCTTCGAACATATTTTTTGTTTGTACACCAGTGTAAAATACAAGCGGCATAAGATGTACACTGACTCATCAGGATTTAGCTGATGTCTGCCTTATAAAAACAAAAAGTGGCCATGCATACCAAGCAACAAGGCTGAAGACAGTTCAGATCACAGCATTCCTTCCCTGCATAGTAACTGGCCAGTGAATACTAATGTCTCCGTCAATGACTGCAACGGCGTTCATCCCATCACCTGGACTGGACCAACAACAATGCCCGGCATTTAGTTGCTGCTCTCCCCTGCACCAGTGTGTGTGCCAAAACTACCGCGCTGATGAAAGGCTCCACTTATCTGAACCATCAGCAGCTCCCTAGGGATCCTGCATCTGCTGCTGCCACCAACATGCTCCAACATACACAGAGGAGTAACAAAAAAACGGTCCGACCAGAGGGGGGAGAAAGTGTCAAGCATCTCCAAACTTAAACTGCTCTGAAGAACAGCAGAGGACAAGGAGGTTGTGCAAAATGCTTTAATAACTGGAAGCAGTAAAGAATGCCAGTCAGGAGTGCCTGACTGGCATTCTTTACCAGCTCTACATCTCTTTGGGGAGTTAGGAAATGGTTTCAATGACTGTGTTTTTCCTGGTTCCCTGTCACAGTCCAGGACAAGGTTTAGTCAGAAGAGGTTAGGAACAATTTGTCACAGTTTTAGCTTGATCTTTTGGGAATTTAATTTTCCTTGACCTCAATTACTCTAATATTATTATGCCAAAGCCTATTAACAAGAAGAACAATGCTTCACTGTGCCTTCAAGGGCAACACAGTCAAAATTTATAATGGATTCTTATGACTGGCTACATGTCGTTGACATTGACATAGATAAAAATGTACAGTAGATTTCAATAGCCCGTGGTTAGCCAGGTAGGATGTCATAAATTTGATTTGACTCATCAATGCCACTGCTGAGGCTTCTGTAATATGCATTTCTCTAATTTTCTATTTCTGTCACAACCTAATTTCAGTTTATTTGTACAAGACTGAGATTTAACACTAATTTGGAAATATAATAAAGACCAGACTGGTTCTAGGTGTTTGAAGCAGTCCTGGTGTTTTTGAACCATCCCTAGGAACAATAAATAGGTAAAGACAATATAATTGGTGACAGTAGTGTTATTGACATTTTGTAATAGCTTGACTTTGTGTCCTTTTCAAATGTAGCTCACAGAGCAGTTTGTCATTTTGTTGCAATATGCCTATTTTTGTAAACATTACCTAAAGTAAAAATCAACCCAAGCAGTAATCTTACGACCATTCAACATACAATTACATCCAAAAGTTGTCATTAACTGGATTTTTGTCTCCCCACATAAGACCCGCAACTTCTTTGCTGGCTACAGGGTCCACTTTTGGGTTTCATAATCACAGGTAACTTCTTAAGAAGAGGCAAACATCTAGTGCCACCGGCTTACAATACTTTCATCCCCAAAAGCCTGCATTGAGCTCACAGTATTTTAAAATATTGCATTTGTTTAGAAAGTAAGTACTTTTCTTCTAATACAAATTAAAAAAATAAAAAAAAAAACATTTTTATTACATGAAATACAGTGAAAATCACGGCTCACCTACCAAGGAAACTGTAGGGAGACCAAGATGTGTTTACACTATAAGAGTTATGCCCTTTAGCTGAAGAGAGACTGATCTAATATTAGCAGATAGGTCTGGTGACTGGACGAATACAGAGCATGGAGCAGTTTTGTCTGGGATATTTTCAGACCAGTAGTGGTATGAACAAGCAATACAATCCAAATCAAGACTTCCCTCTACTCCTCCTTCCTCTAATGTCTCAGGGAGAAGGGTGGTACAGCTCACTGATAATAAATTTAGGCTCCAGCACTGCCGCATCAGCTTCCTTCAAGAATCTTACAGTCAAGGCTAAAAGACAGAAAGAGGTTTGGGAATGCAGATGCATTCCAAGTAGGACATTTTTGTATTGTATTTTGTTTCTTGATGCATTGCATGAAGGTGCATTCAGTTTGTTGAATGTGCCTTGTCATTCCTAGGTCCAGTAAATTAAACAGCTTTTGCATTGTTGTTTTTCAGATTACTTTTTTTTTAAAGTTTCTATATTGACAGTTGACAGTGATGCCGGTGACTCTTACTAATCAAACTGGAAATGGGGCATCCTACCAACAGATCTAAAAATCTCACCAACATGTTATATCTTGTTTAATATGCTTAACAGAATCCACTCCACCTGATGCAGCTGGACCTAGCTTTGTAGTTGTAGCTGGGAGAAAGGTTAAGTACAGTTAAGTACAATTTTTTTCTGTGCTAAAACAAACACTTCTTAACACGCCTCGTAATCTCCAAATAATAATGAGCTCTGAGACTAACTTTAACTGCAGCAGCTCAAAGTCATCACAGATAGTCCTGGACAAGTTGTATATGTCTGGATAATCAGCTGTATTATATATCAAAGGGTAATGTCATATGGAAAAGACCAAAGGACCAGAAGAGATGAAGACAGGTTTTAGTAAAGCTAGTCTTTAAAAGTATTTTCCAAAAGCAAATGGTGTTGGTCTCACAACCATTTCATGTTAGAGGGAAATGCATTAAAAATATAGCCTCGGGTCATTTTTATGTGTGACTAATAACACATTAATTAGACTATGGAAAGTGAGTGAATTAGTAGACAGACCAACAGAAATCAGCAGAGACATTTGAGTGACATTAGCCAAAATGTAGGAACTACTATTTGCACACAAACCCTGTCGTTTGACATGCCACGCAAGCTTAATTTGTCATAGGTGGTTCAAAGATAGGCTGGTTTAACTCTAATCCTACCTTAATCCATGTTTTCATGTTAAACACACTATTTGTCCCCTTTATATTTCAACTGTGAAGTTCTGAAGCTCTGTATATCAGTTTTTATTCATATTGTGACGGGATCAGACCAGCGATGCCAATGAGTTTGTAGACCACAACCACCATCAGGTACACTGCAAAATTCACAAGTGTATCACGCAGGGTTGCGACACCGTTGACTCAGAAACATTTCCCAAAGTATTCAAAGCCGCCTTTGTAGGTGTTGCTGCAACAGTAGGTATCTGCAGAACCACATTTTGCTGTGATGACACATGTAAACACACACAGAGACTCATAAGGACAAAATAATACCAGCTGCGCTTTGATGGCTGGTCATCACTGTACATTTACACAGCGTGAAGATGAAGATTGTGATATGAGTTAGAAAGTTAAAAAAACAAAAAGAATTTTAAAATGGGACAATGGTATAAACCTGGAAGGAGCCACTGACTTCTACAGTTTCTGGCACCCTTTGCTTAGTACTCATGGGTAACACCACACCCAACTTCCAACTCTTCTTTCATTTTGATCTCGGCTGTACACCTGTAAACTCACATGACTGCATCTTTCTGTCACGGTCCTGGGTCTGTGGCCCAGTGTTTTCAGTTCATGCTTTGAGTACTTATGTTATATCTGGGGATTATGTACAGTTATAGGCTTATCATTTGGTTACCTTGACTGTAGTCTAGTTGTGTTTCTCTTAGGTCTTCTGTGCTTGTCTCATGTATTATCTGTGTGTTTTTATGTTGTCAAGTTCATGTGGTCATGTCTGTGTCTCTTTATGTTTCCTGTTTTAAGAGGTCCCGTGTTTCTATGTTCAATGTGTTAAGTTTTACCCCGTCCCTGTGATGTCGTTATGTTAATTTGTGTCAGCTGTTTCCTCATGTGTCTCCACTTCCCCTGATCACCTCTTGTGTGTATTTAGTCTGTGTGTTTCCATTCATTCCTCGTCAAGTTGTCTGTTTGTCACCGCATCAAGTCTTGTCTGGTAATAGAGTTAACGGTCTCCTGTTTAGGTGCAGGTGCAGGTGCATGTTCATGTTTCTAGTTATCTCATAGATTTCATGTTCCTGTTCAGACCATGTTACGGTCACAGTTTTTAGTTTTAGCTTTTTCCCAGTTTAGGTTTCAGGTTCGTTGTCCCCCTTGTTTTGGTTTGTGGTTTCCAGCCAAATAAAGGCTCGCTTTTGTTTAAAGTGCAGTTACTCTCGCAGTGTCTGCTTCTGGGTCCATTCTCAAAAACACACCGGCACACCGCGCCATGACACTTTCGGGGTTTCAGTGTCATCATGTTGACAAAGTCTACTCACAGACGGACATAAAAATGCTGGCCCACATGTCTCCAGGAACACACAGACAAACACACAGTTTTACAAGGTAACAACAACAAGCCAAATTGTTGCAGCTGGTAAATAATAATGTCTGTATGCACTTACTGACCAGTGCTATGTCCTGGAAGAATACAACAGAAGCCAACTTAATTTTTACATCTGTGCAGAATCTACGAAGAACCCAAGCAACCAATATAAGTGGCTGATGCTGTTGACAGTATTTATACCTGTGCGTGGTACACCCCTGCTGCTCTGCAATTTCTCTCTTTAAGTCAATTTGAAAAATGGCAACAGAAGAAGTAGTAGCTGGAAGTGCACAGAAGGAAACACCAGTACTGAATGGCCTAGTTAAAGTCGTTGCAAGCTGTGTCTACATGTAGTTACATTACAGATTACCACCCAAGTTACAGCACAGGGTTTGAGGTCATCGTGTGCCTATGGCATAGATTTAATGCAGAAGCATAAATCCATATAATGTTTGTTAATGGGGAGGATTTTCCAGAGACTTATCTCCCTTATAAGAGGACAGAGTCTGGGTGGCGTGGCTTAAATTATCTGGATGCTATCAAATTAACTGAGAGAAATGCAATGAAATAGATTTTTAATTTCCTTTTCAGCTCCCATCCCCTGTTACACTACTACATATCTTTGTCTCTGGGCCTCTTAGCTTATATGCTTATGTTTTTAGTCTCTAAAAATATATTGGGATGCCCAGTACTGGCACAAAGGTAATCTCACTCTGTTTGTTAGAAGGGCAAATTATTACAGATTATTATGTGCACACCTTGAGTATTTGAAGAGAGAGAATCTTTGTCTCTGGACAAAATATTTGACTTGAAATTAAAGGTTAGCATAAAATGTTCTTTAACTTTAAAATGAACTTGAGCACATTTACACTGAGAGAAAAAGCATACGAGTTATTTATTGCTCTTGCTGCTCTATGTAAAAATGGATCAACTATGACACTGATAATACTCAAATCACCTTGGTTTCTACAGTGTCAAACACCCTTAGAGCTGAGGTCCTTGTCACTGTCTCGTTGCCAATCCAGTTAGATTGTTTTGGTTCTTCTGTACTCAACTACAAATGCATCACTGTCAAAAGACTGCACTGTAACTTTAAAAGCAGACCTCAGTGCCACAGTGTTGGCATGACTTCAGTCGGTTCTGTGTGACTCAGATGTTTCTGTTTTTCCCCTTTTCTCTCCAAACTTAAAACATGGCAGAGTCCCATTATAAAGTTCACTCAGTGTAGAGTTTGAACATATCTGAACATGGCCACCCAAAGTAGCCTTAGAAGAATAATCAATTAATCTTCACACCAAAAGAAAAGCATCATCTTCTCCAAGTGTGTGGTAAAGCGTTACAGTTCACTTCATTTGCCAGTTTAATCCTTTCAGGCATGCATGAAGTTTGACATTTTTGTTAAAAAGCCAGATTAAGATGCCTGAAAAAAATCCATTAAATAGACAATGTAATCAGTGATTGCAGCCACATATGCCGAATTAACTGGATTATGTAATACGGAGCCAGCTCATTGATTGGCTCTTTTGTATGCCCAAGTAATACAAAAATGAGCTGAAAAAAAAACAGCATAAAAGAAGTGGAGAATATCAGAAATATAGTGTGTTTGGTTTCACGGTGGCATGGTGGCTAGCACTGTTGCCTCACAGCAAGAAGGTCCTGAGTTCAATTCTACCATCAGGCTGGGGTCTTTCTGAGTGGAGTCTGCATGTTCTTCCTGTGTTTGTGTGGGTTCTCTCTGGGTACTCTGGCTTCCTCCCACAATCCAAAGACATGCAGTTAGTGGGGATAGGTTAATTGGACACTCTAAATTGCCCATAGGTGTGAATGTGTTAGCCCTGCGACAGACTGGCAACCTGTCCAGGGTGTACCCTGCCTCTCGCCCTAAAATAGCTGGGATGTGCTCCAGCGACCCTGAAAAGAATAAGCGGTAGAGAATGGATGGTTTTCACCCTGCAACAGAGGAAAATTTTCAGATTTTTAATGATACTGCATGAACTACAGACCATCTTGAGACAAGATCAGCATTGTGAGTTCTCCGACCACACCTATCACAGAGAACATTACATGCTGATAAAACTGATGAAGATGCATCATATATGGAGTTACAAATGTAACGAAAATGGAAATGACTACGCGATGTGGGCATAAAACAGGAAGTAAGAGTGGGCGACTGAATGAGTACATGTGCTACAGCAGGGGAAATATGGCATTGAAGTACTGAACGCACCAACATTTTTCTCAGCAAATATATTTCTCTATTGATAGAGAATTTTGAATTTTGGTCTCATCTGATCAGACTATGTTCTCCCAATAGTTCATCGGCTTGTCCAGATGTTGTGCACTCACTATTAGATATACATCTATAACTGATGCTATGAGTATATTTTGCAACATAAGCTTGCAATGGTCTTCAGAGAGCTGTTAGCTTTTACCCATCATGAGATGTTTCTTGCGTGACACCTTGGAATTGAGGCCATCGATTAGGACTGAACTACCTGATATTAATTTGCACTAAATAGAAACAGATTTCAACTTGTTCCTTGGCTCCCCATGCCTTTTCGCACCTCTGTGTTCAAAACGTATTCCCTTTGTCATTCCACTTTATTAGACGCAATTTAATTCATGAACTTACATATTTGTTTTGATTTTTTTGTATGTGCGAATTACTTTGATTGTTACAGATATCAAGTGACTATGTCATGTCACTAGCTCCACTAGAAGTATATTTACAGAGAAACGCGTTGACATGTTCAATACTTATTTTCCCCACTTTATTTGCACATTCACTAGTTCTGTTCTAGGTATTTTTTCCAGCTGATTTTTTTTTTTTTGATTGTTTCATTTCACAAATTTAGTGATCCGTCTCCTTGAGAATCAAACCACTAAATATTTCATTTGCAAAGTGCAAATGCTAAAAAGCACCATAAGGTGGTGTCTTCTTCCTTTTTATTTTACTAAACTAGAGTTGGGAGTTCTACCCAGACACTAATGAATACTCTCATTATGTGTGAGTAACAAATGTAGTGCCATGAGCACTGGTCATTGCAAGGTCAATGATAAGTACTGGTGAAGGAAGTACCAGTGTGGAAGTTTCCAATCCTGTGTCCCCCAAATTCCAGTGCTAACTAGGTATGCTGGAGCCCATGGAGGGTAAGATAAGTCTTGCTGGTTCTTAGTACAGGTTGTGCACTCTGATTATTTAATAACACCCTCTATCGCCGTTTGTTAATTTAGAGACTACAGGCCATCCTTCATCTAATTACTTTACTTAAATCATTTAGATTGTTAATCAGCTCCAGTTCACATTGACAGTTTCACAGGAAAACTTTCACATTGTCCAGCCCTAACAGGAAAAACGATGGGCCACTTGGCCCCTCTACTTCCAGCATCCTTCACTCCTTTCTCATGGAAGAGATCACTCTTATCTTCACCTACATTTTTATCCCAACTACGTGCAAATAATTTTTTGTCGCTGAATGACGCGCATTGCAATATTAGCACAGACAAACATAGAAACACAGTCAAAGTACTCTAAACCAGCTTTGTGTTCATTTCTGCACAGTCTGGGACCGCATTCCTGATGACAAGCACACAGAGTCATGATGTTGAAACTGATAACGGCAAGACAGCATGTTTTTCAAGTATACTGCCAATAAGCCACTGCTCGACATACAAAGTAAAATCAATACCAAATAGGTATGGATTTTAACCCCAAAAAATGGACACAGTGGATCGCTTGTATTCCTCCGATTACATAATCACCCCTGCAAACACGTAGCTGACTGATCTTGTTCACTACACGCTTGACAGGCAAAGCTGGTGGATTCTCCCTTATTACACAATTGACAACACTATGATCTGTCTTCTATTGACTCTGCTGACGCTTTTCAGTCTTCATTGTAGTTATAGTCTGCAGTTTGTGTGTTAGTTCAAACCCCCTGAGATGCCAGTAAATGTTCTAGAAATTGTAGGTAAAAGCAGAACCGAGAGCTTCTTTTTGATCTTAACTGGTCACAACCTTGTTGTTCAAGTTAAAAAGGACAACCAAGCCCATCTGTGAAACAGCGAGAGAATGAAGAACTCAAGAAGATGAAAGCCTGAAAATAAAAGGAACCAGACATCTGACAGCCCATTTTACTGTAATCCATGATGCTTTCGCTGCCTTCAGTTGTTGTGTAAATGATTTGCTGAGGAGTATTTTAAGCCAAGAATACATGTTTTTGGGGGACATGATGAAGCAACACATTTTTAGCAACTAGTGTATCCGTTCTTCACTTTCATAACCGAGCTCATAAAGGTCAAATGTTTATTAAAGCAGCATACTGGATTTAATGTAATATCACGCTTGAGTCGAATGTAGCACTGCAAGATTGTGTTGCTCACAAGGAGCATTGGATCTCTCATCACCAATGTGTCAAAGAAAGCTGGGGAAAAACGTTTGATCATTTTTAATAACCATGGAAGCATAATAGTCTGGCTGACTTCATTACATGAAACATAAGAGTGGCCTGAAATCAGTCTTCTTGCTGTGAGTGAGAGTGAGCTATGAATGCAAGCTTTATTCAGAACATTTTGAAGGCACCTACAATCAGAGTTAAGCATTTCTCTCTTCCTGCTTGAGACAGAGTCAAAACACACTGACCTCCCTCCATGACGCCCCCTGTCTAAAGGAAGGAAGTTTTTTGTTGTCAGACAGAGGAAGTCACATTGTGTGTCCCCTATTATTTCCAGAAACAGGCAACATGTCAATAATATACAGTAGTTTAACATGGAAACCCAAATATTCGACCAGATTTGGTCTGTCTCTCTTGCATGAGTGATTTCACATCGTTAGTCATCCAGCATGGATATTCCATCTTGTCTCAGGCTCAGACATTTGTTACGACTGAATGGGAAAACTGTCCTTGAACTGCATGATCGTGGAATCACACCGTTTGTAATTGCACATATAAATCTGTAACTACGGCAAAGCTGGCCAAGAGTGTGTTGCGGACTCTTTATCCTGCACTTTGGCCCGCAGCTGATCTCATTAAAATGTTCTAGATTTCAGGAGTTTGTTGATGCATCGCGGTTCAAGCAGGGAGCGAGCATGACTGCACCTGTGCACTATTCACTGAATTTGGAAAACATCCTCTGGTGGAGGAGAAGAGACCCAAAGAGGAGACCGCAAATGATGCCAGGCCACATCGTGTTAGTAGAGAGCTAAACATAACGTGAGGAGGGGGATGGGATGGGGTGAGACTAGTGAGATTACCTCATCTAGCGCAAATTGTGTTATTATAACCCTTATGGCCTGAGCTCTGTGCGAAAAAAAAATGGCAACAGATATTCTTTTCTTTCTTTTTTTAAGAGACAACAACGCTCAGCTGATCACACCGGTGTTTGACTTTTTCTCTTCATTAAGATTTGCAAATTGATAAATCACCTCGCAACCCAGATTAAAATCTGCTCCGGGACTGAGGTGTTAAACTAGGTTGCGTTATCTTTACGGTTTATGAACTGTCTCTCTCTCTCGCTCTCTCTCTGCTCCCATAATAGATCAGCATTAATAATTTATCACACACTGATTATTTTCCACCACACTGTCGAGCCCACAAACATTAATGTTTCCTAACTCCTAAATCTGGCTCGACAACTATGTCGCGTCTTAAAACATTTCGTTGCAGCGTGACAAAGGACGTGGATGACAAAGCACTCGTGCATGCTTTGGGGGGTTTTTTCCCAGCAAGATTCCCAAATTCCTGTCTATATCATGACTTACATGTTGCTGCAGGCAGAGTATTTCCCTCCATTCCGGTGGCGATCGCCTCGCTTTCTGTTCTTTTGTTCATTCAAACATGCGAGTTTCGGCTCTTCCTCTCCAGCAGTCCTCTCATTCCTCAGGCAGGGATTCGGGGTGGGTAG
>VVHJ01056384.1:0-12341 GCA_015107715.1 Tylochromis polylepis
CTATGTAGGATGCTTCCTGCGCGCTCTACGTGGGCAGCGTCCTCCGAAGAGCGAGAAGTGCGGAAGTGCGAGGCTGAGAAATGGGACGGCCTACCCTTCATATGTGCGTCACCAGCTGTCTCAGCGGAGTGTAATAAACACAGCCGTCTGCTCCGTGCTCCCTAAAATATAACAGGATATATAACTGTGTAATAATTATAAATATCATACAACAGGAGTAAATTCTCGACCATCTCACACTTCTGTGTAATCAGTTTCCTGTCTGACGTTTGTACAGCATATTCAGCTGTGTGACAACTATAACTTTGATCTCAGCCAAAGCGATTTACTCAGGAACAAATGAAACACTGAAAAAAGCCAAACGATAATATTTTTAAGTCATCTAAGTGACTTGTATATCATGTGTAACCTGAGTAGCGGAAGACCGCGGGGGGGGGGTCTGAAAACGATGCACCGGGAGTCCGGTGTTTCGCCGGCTCTAGTGAGCCATCTCCGGAAGCATCAGAGCACTTTTGCAAATATGTGATGTCTTGATGAATCGAGCAGATATTTGGAGTTTACACAGCTACATTCTCGTCTGGAAATATCTTAGAAGTTTATTTTGTGACCCAGAAACTTGCATCTACAAATGTAGGTGTCCTCCGCCGCAGTTTGTACCGCCTCCGTAGCTGCCACCATTGGTGGACACTGGAATGGGCTGAACCGCGCTAGGAATTCTGGGATAGGTTGGGCCAGGCAGGATACACCTGACCCATCCTTCAAATCCGGGGAAATGAAGGACGCATTTGGAGCATCCTTTGGAGCATCCTTGGAATTGGGACAGCCTTCGTCATGTCGCTGTGACGTCATCGGCCTTCAAATGCGTCATACATAGGAAGCATCCTTGGTTTTGGGACACAGCAATTGAGTTGCACCGTCACAGACCACAGAAATCCCACCTGGGCGCATGCACGCACAACCGCAATTAGATTCCACACTCTTCGCGCTGTGTTATTGTGGCTGCGCATCGTTAAGCCAACCGGTCAGATAAACAGGAAGGGGTGACAGCTAATATTTATACCGAGCAGTACAGGGGGCAGCCAGCATGTGCTGTCACTTACCTTTAATAAAAAGCCGTCACGCAGTCTTTCCCCGACCGCCGATTACAAGAGCAGCCGGGCAAGTCGGCGGTACGGTGTTCGGGGTTTAAATAGTGGGTTCGCGCGAGCTTGGAGGGTCACGTGAACTGCATTATTTTTTGTTTGGGTTTTTCTCTTATTACAAGACACTGTAGGCTGCCTGAAAATAGTCATAAATGCACTTGTGATTATTATAGAAAATATGGCTGGAAATGAGCAGAGAAAAATATTGTTTGGTGAAGAAAATTGCCTTGATGGCTAAATATTATGCCTAGTGGGAGGGGCAATGGAGTATAAAGGGAGGCTATCGGGACCTGCCTGGGAGTCTGTGAGATGGTTATGGTGAGGGTAACATGCAGGCTGGTTCAGCCACTTGAGCTTTGTAAATAGGGTTTCGTTTCGTTTTGTTAATAATCCTTTGTGCACTTGGGAGGCCGGCATAATAAAATACACACTCCAAACTCTTCCTGACTATGCCTATATTTGTTCGGGAGAAGTTTATGAGAGGACCCCACGACAGACACATGAGCATTTTTAGTAATGCCAAAAGAAAAAAAATTACCTTGGGTATATGACCTCAACCAGAATCTGATTTAGTAAATGTGCTGTCATGCCTTACACCTGAGGTATGGTCAGATGACAAAAATAATCTGAGCTATACTTAGGTGTTGCATTTAGGAAAAATGAAAAGGAAGGAAAATTTATACAGATACACAGAGGATAAATGGACTGACAGTGCCGGTAAATACAAAACAGTAAATAATAAAGAACAGAATGTTTCAAGTAGGTCTGAAAAATTTTATTTCATTTTGTTTAATTATTAAGTTTTCATTTGCCAAGTCTTTATTGTTTGAGGTGTGAATAAACAACAGCTTTGCGGTAAAAAATCAACTCACCTGAAGAAAGATGCAGCTGTTAAGCAGGAGGAAAAGCTTCTTTGTAAATGTTTTTTAATGCTTTCAGACAGTTTCTTGTTGTATGAACATCATACAGCTGCAACATGAGCCATTTTTATGCAGAATAAGGGTTACAGAATAAGTGGTGATAAAATGAACCTTCCTCCTTGTGCAAGACAGCACATCAACAAAAAACTTTAAATAGCAAGGTCATCTAGAGATGATTCTGGAGGAAAGTACCCTGCAACGCAGTGTCACCAAGATGGATGTGGTTCATTTACTATTCGGTCAGGTCCATTTAGAATGCTATATCATGGAGAATACTTTTCCATTAGTAATACAGACATTAAAATTAAAGTGAGTTCAAGTGACCTGTACTTCTAGGTGAACTGTAAAGTAAAGTGATTTTCATTAGCTGTGTTTGATAGTTAATTATATGAGAGTATTTGTAACATAAGCATCACAGAGTAATGTTGGAAAGGTTCCTTTTGCAAATGTAATACATCATAGATAATGTGTGGCACTTTTATAAATGTAATTAGTAATGTAAATACTTTAATTACTTCTTACACTTACTTTGTTTCTGATAAATTAAATGTTTTAAACTTGGCAATAATGCAGAAAAGCCATCTATGGGCTATAGATGTTTTCTCAGGTTTAAATCTAGTGTTTTGGTGTTGGGCACTACCGGTAAACAAGCTTTAGCCTATTCAGTAAAGTTAGAAATAACATCATAACAACATATTAGTTCTCAGCACAGGAAGGCATTCTTATCTAAAAACATGGCTGCCTTGTGTGGCCTGATGTTCACCATCATGGAGGACTTGATCAACTTGATCAATTTTATTATCAAATTCAAACAGAACAGAACAAATCAAAAACAAGGATGAAGATTTGTGTGCATGCTGCCAAATGATTGGATCCTGACTATGAAAAGATCTTTTTTGTAAGACAATCATTCATAGCAAAAATATGCAACGGAGTGAATGACAGTGTATTCAGAAGTAATGTCTTTGATTTCTTTGTAACTGCTAACATCTTGATAAATACCAGTAATTGTATTAAATAGTTTTTAGTAATAGTAACTCATAACTATTTGTGTTTTCGTATTTCTGTTACAAAATGTTAAATGTGAACTTAGTAACACTGTTGTATATCTTAATCATAAATATGCAGTCTCTAAATAATAAGCATGACATCTGCTTTAAATGAAACAAATTATTGACCTTTAATAAGGTTCTATTTTACAAAAAAAAAAAAAGAATTATCACAAATGCAGACATGTTTTGTATGGGGATTTGTTTTTTATTTTTATTGTCTTTCACAAGAACAATTTGCAAAACAGTCCAAAAGTCTCATTTCTTTATATTTGGATAGGAAAATGAGAACTACATGTAGGTACAGCAATTTCCTGAAACATCTGCAAACACACATGGAAATTCAGTATATATGGCAACAACAACAAAAACTTTAAAGTCAATTTTTGGTATGACCACCTTTATTCTTCAACACAGCCTGAACTCTTTCAGGAATGATTTCTAGTAATTTCTTTATGAAGTCTTCAGGAATAGTTCTCCAAGCTTTTTAAGGACATTCAAAGAGTTTTCTGTCAAGATGATTCCAAACTACTTCACTAATATTGAGTTTGGGGCTCTGAGGAGGCCAATCCATGACTAAAACTGTGTATTTTTCTATTCAGGCATGATTTTACTGCATAGGCAGTATGTTTGGGATCATTGTCATTCTGATAAATGAAGTCATTGCCAATCAGATCCTTTTTGAGATGGCACTGCATGGTAGATCAAAATCTGATGGTATGTTTCTGCCTTCATAATTCTATCAATTTTGACAATATCTCCAACACTACTGGCTGAAATGCAACCCCAAACCACGACACATCCTCCGCCATGTTTTACAGATTCCTGTAGGCACTCACTGTTGTACCACTCTCTTGACCTTCTCCATATATTTTGATGATGATTTGTTCAAACAATTCAACTATGGATTTATCAGTTCATTAGATCTGTTGCCATTGATTTTCAGTACAGATTTTTTAAGATTTGGCATACCTGTGCCTTGTCTCCGTTTCACTTCCTTAAAAATTGCTTCTTGTCAGCCATCCTTCCACAGAGATTGGCCAACAGTAGATGGATCTACTGAAGGGCCAGAGGATCTCTCAAGTCCTGTTTCAGGTGTGTGCTGGATTTTGTCCTATTTCTTAAGGACATGACTCAGATGCTGTTTATCTCCTTTAGATAATTTTCATGCTTTCTATTTCTTCTTTTGTCCTCCAATTGTTGACTTTGATCTTTTTTTTTAAAAATTTGAGTAAAATGGGCAAGTGGCAAATCTCGATATTGTAAAACATGCAAACACACGTCATTCTTTTTAGCGCTTTGAAAATCACCTTGTTGGTGCAAAAATATTATTTTATGCCTGCCAAACTGTGGTGTTGTCATTTATTTTATAGATTCAACAAAAGAAATGGGAAGAAATGTGTTTTTGCAACAGGTTTCTAATAACAAAGTGCCTAAAGATACAATTTAAAATTGGTTCTTTGCTAAATTCTCTGTTATGTGTAGGCAAAACACTTTTTCATCCCTTGAGTTAGGTGTCTTTTTTTGTGTGTTTTTGTTTTTGTTTTTTTTATTCTTGAATTATTCATAGTTCAGCGGAAATCGTCTTAGTAAAATACAACATTCCTCTGGAAATGATCAGGTACAAGGACTAAGATGGAAATGAGTGATAAAAGTAGCCAATGTCCAAAGAAAAACTGCTCAAGACCACTTTCAAAATTACAAAAAAAGTCTGGAAGCAAAATATAACGAAATGAGAGGTGGTTCACAGCTTTTGGACTTTATATTTTGAGAATTATGTACTGCATTAATCTGTTACAGAAGGAATTAACGCTTCAGTTAAGCATTCTTCATCAGTATACAAAGTTAGCTGTGCACAATGATATAATTTTAACTAAAAACACAAAACTTTGAAACCTGTAAAATGCCAAGAAATATATATAATTATTTACACAGACAGTTTTTAGACCCAGTGCATTTCAGTACTTTTCCTTTAAATGTTCTTTAAGTGCATAATATTGACTGATGTTACTTTTTTGTATTAGTGAAAGAATTTCAATGCAGTATGTTTAAAGCATCAGAATACATCTTTAACCACAGCTTCAACAGACAGTGACACAACACCAGTACAACAATAATCTTACATAAAATGAAAGTGAATATTTTACAAAATGACATTTGTGTAACATTATGATGTGTTATGACAAACGTAAATCCTGTTCCTCACGGCAACAGTATGGTAGCTATTTCCTGACCAACACATCAACTGTGAAAATCAAAAATGTGAAATTAGGTTACAGGCATTTGGCTGCTATGGACTGAACACAAAAAAACACATCATTTAGTCTGCCAAACCTTCAAACTAGGACACATGCAGCACATGTTCTCTATTTTAAACTAGTCATTATACCACAAAACCCTCAAACATTCAGACGTTACTGCTCAGTCGGTATGCATGTCTTGACTGAAATATTTCAGATTTCTGTCAACCAATAATCCTGTCTTCAAAGCTGTCACCTTTGGTTTTATCTCCTGAAAAGGGAGGTTATATCAACATCTTCCTGCAAAAAGGACCTTGAAACTGCCCATGTTACCTCCCATATCCATGCAGCCTCTCAATCAAAAGAAGCTGTTTTTGCATTCAAGTCTCAGTGTACGAATAATCAAAGATCCCAAAGGACACATGGGGTCAGAACAAACGCAGGCACAAGTGCAGAAAATAAAAGTTATGGAAATGTGGCCAACTTCTAAGGAAGAGCCATAATGTCCACATGGAATTCAGTGCAGGGCAGATTTGACTACAATCCATGTGGACTGAAAGGAATCTCGCTGGCTTTATGCATGTGTTCAAAAAGGAATATCTCTTATCACATGCATGCTTAATCCACAAATGCTCCTTCCATAGCTTGGTTTTAATTAGCAGTGGTCTGCCTCAGTGGAGACTTAACATCTTCTTGTGTGTATCAGAACAGCTGCAAGATGCTTTGGCTGCCAGGGTCATTTATCAAAGCCACATTGAGGGGACCGACATTAAATCTTAAGGCTGCAAATAAAGCAGGGGCATGATTCAATACAGTTTTCTCCAGACACAATTCCTGTGTCAAAGCTATCATTATATTTAACAATATCTTGAGGAAACCCCCACAATGCCACCCCTATTACTTTTGTCACAGCTTGTGTAGCATTTAAAGTAGATTTTTTCTGGCTCAAGAGGAAAAGAGAGATGGGGTAAAAGGTAGGAGGTATGCCTTTAGGAAATATCCAAAAGGTTTCACCTTAAGCAGCATTTACATAACAATAGTGATGATTCAGGAAAAGGGCGTTTAGGTGCTGAGTGAGCTAGTATTGCCTGGTGTTAATATTGTGACATCTAGTGGCAGCTGCTGATGGACAGAAAAAAAAGACCATGGGATATTTCTGATTTGGCACTGTTTGTGCATGTGTGTATGTCTAACGCAGCTTATCTGAAATGATTTCAGGAGACAAATGGTCTACTAATCAAGTGGTAATTTTATATTTTATATATATTATATTCATTCATTAAACTTTATTGCTCCCGAAGGTTGACCCCAAAGGAAATTATGGGTTAAGGCTGCTGGCATTCCAGCGCCATAATAAATATATATATATATATAGCCTGATTAAGCACTGTGTGTGCATGTGTATTTCTGCACGCACAAATGTGCGGTAGTGGTGGTGGTGGGGCAGGTGGTAGGGTGGAAGGGTATTTAGTGTAGATTAGCTGTGTGAAAGATAAGTGGATTATTATATCTTTGAATGGCCATCAAATTATCCGTCCTCTAAACATATTAAGAGAAAATTGGTGTCCATACAGCTCCACCTAATAGAGCCCATATAATGTACACTAACTTCATCATTAGGCAATTAGTGCACCCAAAGGCTATAGCGTATTTTATGACCACATGCCATTCCAGCTGTGTATTCTGGTGTCCTGTGATTGTTTGGTCACCTCTTTTTTTTGGTCACAAATACGTTTGGCTTTAAAAACAACGGGTCCTCTGAAATAGGTAGCAAAGAGTAAGAAACAGGCAGGATCCTCTGGGGATAATTTTTATGAGAGCGCCATCATTATTCACAATTCTTTAAAAGGGCTTAAAGAATGCCACTTCCCAAAGGATATTCTCATGGATATTTTGTTTTAATCACAAAAGCTTGCCGTTAAAATTTATGAGGGAAGAAAAATGAATAATTAACACTTAAATGCACTGACGGGCTCGTGTTATGGCCTCATATTCTGCTCTTCTCCTGGCATTTCAACAGATTTATGAAGGCATTTCTGTTCTTTGCTGCTGCCAGACACCGATGTCAAAGCAGACCTAGTTTGAGTCAAACTATTCTCCTCTCTGCTCTGCCTGCTCTTATTTAAACAGTGGAGATGAAGAACATTAAGAACAAGAACATTTTTCTACTCAGTTTAAAGAAATTGTGTGATATTTGGGGAAAAGAGATGATGAGAGTTAGATGAGAAGATTGATATCGCTCTCATGTCTGCGTGTTAAAGATTACAGCCACTTGCCAATTGTCTTAGATTAGCAAAAAGAGTAGAGGGAGTGACAAAGCAGCCAGCACAGCAATTTCTGAAGATAATAATATGTGGGGTTTCATTTGTGCCATTAGGTCTAAAGGATACATAATTCCAGCTGTAGAATAAAAAAAAAGAAAAAAAGATTCTTGAAAACATGAGACTTTTTTACAGGATTTCCCTCAATACTTTTCAATATATCTTTCAAAGCCAACTTGTGACACCCTCTTTTTTGTCAGATGTGAGAAAAATGACTTGATGACTTCCCTTGAACATAAACAGTGTTAGCCAGTATTAAATATGCCCAGTGAGTCATGCAACAGAGGCAGGGCTTTCTTGTTCTGTCACGATCAAGTACCTTGAGTTTCTCTTTTACCCACTCACTCACCCGACTCTCTGTCACTTCATCCCATTGAGAAGACAGCCCATTCTTTTTACCAGGATGTCAGTAAATGCTGATTTGACAAAGCCAATAACTGAATAGCTTTATACTCACACACACGGACAGCTGCAGATACCACAGATGAGTGGTTATTCTTATTATACTTTTTTCCAAGTCCACTTGGAGTGCACTTGGAGGACATGCATAACTGGTGCACTTTCTATGCAGGCCAGACAGTACAAATGGGAAGAAACGTGGACATCAGCCCAGAGGCTTCTTTCACTCTCTGATTACAAAATTTACATCACTCAGATGTCATGCAGACTTGTGCATACTTGGGAACCTTGAAACTACAACACTGGTATCAGGGACAAATGTACGATGATCACCACTTACAGGAATGTCATGATGCTACCAGATGACATGTGTGACAGATGAATGGCAAACAGTGTTGGGGTCATTACTTTTTTTGAGTAATGTATTACTCTTTACTTAAAAGTAATGAAGTTCACTATTTAATTATTCACCGGAGAAAGTAATTTGTTACACTACTCATTTCATTACTTTCTCATCATTCAGCAAAATGGCTTGAAACACACTCATAATTAACAGTTAACGATAAAACAAACAAAACAAATTGTAGGCAATACCTCCACAACACAATCATAATGACACACACAGAATTTTTCTTCTAGTGTCTGTATGAACGCAAAGCTGACAACACAAAGCAATGCTGAAAACTAGCCCAAAAAGACTTCAAAGTGATCACTTGATTCTTCTTTAGAAACAGGAAAAGTAAAACTGCTCATCACTGCTTTTGTTACCTGTTCTGTTATTGGAGGTTGTGGGTGTTATCTAACTGGAGGCATGACTCACAGATACACGAGACCCGCCATTTCTCCAGTGAGTGTCTTTCAGATATGCTGGAGGCCTCCTGTGGGACAGTATCTGGGACCGATACACTCTGTGCAACTGGAACAGAGTTCTCAGGTGAAGCCTCAGGTGGATCAATAGGAGCCTCTGGTGCCCGAGGTGTCCTTGAAAGATGGTAACAGTTTCTTCTCAGTGTGCCCTTGGATGTCTTGATGATGTAGGATCTCGGTGAGCCTGCCCTGGACACAGCTGTCCCTCTAGTATCCATGTCTGAGACCCACACTTTGTCTCCAGGATTTAGATGTAGCATGTCATGTGCTCTGTGTCTGCGGTTGTAGTTTTGTCTTTGTTTTTGTCTGTACGTGTGTTCTATTGATTTGAGCTTATCTGTGTCTGTACCTCTTGGATTTAGCTGTGATGGGATGACAGGAATAGTTGTCCTTATCCTCCTACCCATGAAAAGCTCAGTCAGACTGTAGCCATTTGCCAATGGAGTGGCACGGTATGCCATAAGGGCGAGACAGGGATTGCCAGACTTCTTAAGAAGACTTTTGATGGTCCTGACTGCCCTCTCGGCCTCCCCGTTGCCCTGAGGGAAGTGGGGACTGGATGTCTCATGACTAAAGCCCCATTCCAGTGCAAACCTTTTGAAGGAATCAGACGAAAACTGAGGTCCATTATCAGAGCGAAGCTGTTCTGGTATGCCATGACGTGCAAAGCTGGACTTACAGTGCTCAATTACTGCCTCTGATGTTGTGGATGTCAGTTTGGCTACTTCGAAGAATCTGGAAAAGTAATCCACAATGACCAGGGACTGTTTATTCTCCATCTGGAACAGATCGGCTCCCACCATGGCCCATGGTCTTTGTGGGAACTCGGTAGATAGCATGGTTTCTTTGTGTTTAGTCTTCTCACGGCAGCACGTGTCACAGTTCTCTATCATTTTTACCACCTCACTGCTCAGGCAAACAGATTGTTTAGCCCTCTCTCTGCATTTCGTTATTCCCAGGTGTCTCTCATGTAGTTTAGACAGAATGTCTGCTCTGAGTGATGTAGGAATCACTATTCTGCTCCCATGAAGAAGCAAACCACTGTGGACTGTTAGGTCACCTGAAAATGGCAGATAAGGCTGGAAAACACTTTCAATGGATTACTTGTCTGGCCATCCTTCCACACAGAACTTCTTCAGCTGGCTAAGAATGCTGTTGTTGTCCTGATGTGTCTGGATTTCTCTGAGACTTGGCTCTGTGGCTGGGAGGCATGCTATGACCGACTCCACATACAAGTTGATTTCTTCCTCCACTAAACCCTCAGTTGTGTCACATACCGGAGCTCTGGACATCTGCTGTTGCAGTGTCTCTACCAGCAATGTGTGATATGGTATAAGAGAACCTCATTAATCGCATGCGTAGATGTTGTATACGAGGTGGAAGCTCATTCAGGCCCTTAGAGCCAAGCAAGGAGACTAGAGGTTTGTGGTCTGTTTCAGTGTGGAATGTTTTCCCAATTAGGAACTTGGCAAACCTCTCACAGGCCCATGTTGAAGCAAGTGCCTCTTTTTCAGTCTGAGCATATCGCTGCTCTGCTCTTGAAGTGCTTCTGCTTCTGGTTTCCACCCTAAATCAGCTTGCCACTGGAGAAGCACTGCTCCTATGCCATATGAAGATGAATCAGCTGATACGCACGTTTCAGCATTTGGGTCATACAGAGCAAGCCCTGGGGGTGTTGTCAGTACTTTTTTGATGCCATCAAAAGCCTGCTGCTGATGTGGCCCCCATGACCACATGTTAGACTTCCTCAGCAGATCTCTTAAAGGGTGTGTTTTTTCCGCGAGGTGAGGAAGAAACTTCCCTAGATGATTTACCATGCCCAAGAAGAGTCTCACCTCACTTATATTGCTGGGTTCCTCCATGGAACTCACAGCACGTACCTTGTCGGGATCTGCGCTAACCCCCGATGCCTCAATGACCTGCCCCAGGAACTTTATCCTGTTCTTCGAGAACTCACACTTGTCGTTCAGTGTTATTCCAGCCTCCTGCAGTCGAACCAGTGCTTTTCACAGTCTTTCATCATGCTCTTCTTGTGACGTCCCCCAGATGAGCACATCATCCATCTGGCAGAGAACTCCTTCTAAGCCCTCAAGAATGCGTGCCATTCGTTTCTGGAAGTGCTCTGGGGCTGATGAGATTCTGAAGCACAGATGATTATAACAATAGCGACCAAAAGGTGTAATAAAGGTTGTGAGCAAAGAAGAATCCCTAGACAGGGGAATCTGCCTAAATCCAGCATTGGCATCCAGCTTAGAAAACACTTTTGCTCCTGCAAGCTGTCCTAGAGTGTGTTCTACTGAAGGGAGTGGATGTTTCTCTCTCATGACATATTTATTTAATTCAGTGAGATTGGTGCATATTCTCACCTTGCCTGTGTGCTTAGGAACCACCACCATAGGCAGGCACCAATCAGTTGGCTCCTCCACCTTGGAAATGACACACTGCTGCTCCATACGGTTCAGCTCCTCTCTAACCTTTGGTAAGAGTGGAAGAGAGATTTGCCTAGGGGTCGAGAGGGAAAACGGCTGTGCCCCTGGTTTCAGAACAATTGTATTCCCCCTAGATTTTTCCTAGTTCGCTGAAAAGCTTGGGGAATTCTTGTTTGACAGCATCAATGGAGTCTAAGCAAATACAATTCACTCTGGCAACCAGCTGTAGTGCTACTGCAGCATGCCCGCTTAGCAACGGTGTGCATAAACCCTGTACAACATAAATGTCTTCTTTGGTTCTGTGGTTGTTCTTCCTGAGAGTGGCTGTGAACATGCCTTTAACCTTCAGACGTGTTTCTCCTGGGCTTTGCAGAACCCTCTTGGGGTTATCCAATCTGCCCAACTGATGCTGTATATAAAAAGTCTCTGGGACTGCTGTGACATCTGTTCCGGTGTCGGAGTAGTATGAGTAAGAGTATGTTACGTTTGTCCATATTTATGTCTGTTACCCATGGACTCTCTTTGGTCTCCGCAGAGAGGGAACCCAAGAAAGCGACCTCATCATCTGTATCGCCGTTCTCTGAAACTGTTGTAGCACTGACTTCACACAGTTTTTTTATTTCTGTACATTCTGGCAAAATGTCCTTTTCTCTTACAGTAATTGCATGCGGCTTCCCTCACGGGGCATTGTTGAAGATTGTGGCCTTTTATGTCTCCACATCTTCTGCATTGTCTTTTTTTCTTTCTTTGTTTTGGTGGTGGTTTGTTTATGCAGCAGTGTCAGCTTAGCATGGACGCGGTTAAGGTGTGAATTAGTAATATCGATTTTAAAGTTAGCGTTTAGCATCTCGTTGCTTCTTTACAAGCTCAATTTGTCGGGCTCTGTTAAGCGCTTTCTCTAGCGTTAGTTCGGGGTCCATTTGTAGCTGTTCTGACAATCATTTGTCTTTCAGGCCCACAACAAATCTGTCTCG
>VVHJ01056388.1:0-14660 GCA_015107715.1 Tylochromis polylepis
CTGACACACACAACAAAACAACGACTACACTACACTCTAACTACACAACACAGCACACTAGCACCACACTCCAAACATGCTACACGTCACAAATCTCAAAACTCGCTCTCTTTCGCTGCCGTCACTCCTAAAATGTCACCCTTGTCTTGGGTTGACATAGCATCTTGTTGCTATGTCATCTTAAATTGGTCATGTGATTGGTTTACCATGACTACTTTATTCTTTCTCAGCCAATCAGCAGCACCCATGCGATTTCCCCCCCCCCCCCAGCTCCTGGTAAGCTGAAGACAGCTTCAACCGTCTGTGTGTTGAAAAATAGTAACGCGTCCGCACCGCATTTTCTTCTTAGTAACGGTAATGGCGTTGTAACGATAGAAATAGTAATTAGTTAGATTACTAGTTACTGAAAAAGGTAACGCCGTTAGTAACACCGTTACTTTTAACACCATTATTCCCATCACTGGAAACGAGGGACATCAACCCAATACATAAACATGGCAGGCCACCCTGCGAGGACTACCAGCCCAAGATAAACCCAGAAAACAAACTAGTCCACAACAACACATGAACCCTGGGTCCCCAGACCCAGGCCCATGACACTTTCACTGCAGAACAGGCTTTTTACATGAAGAAAAAAAACACTACAAGTGCATTGTGTAGTGTTTTTGTATTGTTGAAAGTTCTCCAAAAGCACTGCATTGTTACACTGCATATACCTTGTGTGGACAAAAGTACAAGCCACCTACATGTTTACACCTACAGGAGCTGCTCAGCCATGGAAACCCATGCGTGAAGATCCCGATGCACAGTTTTTGTGCTGATGTTAATGCTAAAGGAGGTTTGGAGTCAGCAAAGTGTTGGACAATTTGCACCTCAGCACTCAGAGACACTCCCATCTGTAACTTTTCGTGGTTTGCCACTTCATGGCTGAGTTGCTGTAGTTCCTAAATGCTTTCACTTTGTAATAATACCACCTACAGTTTATTGTGGAAGATCCAGGAGGGAAGACATCTCAGAAACTGGCTTTGAATAGTGGTGGCATCCACTATGCAAAGCCAGTTCTCGAATTTGGTGTTGTCTTTAAAACAACTCTTTCTTTCACAAATATTTGTCAGACTGCATGGCTTGATTTTATACATCTGTGGCAATGGAACTGAAAACTCATGAATTCAAAAATTAACAATTGTTGTCCAATACATTTTTTCATGTGGTGTATATGCCACCTCAGTAATGATGGCCAGTTTACTACTTTTTCTACAATATCAGCCACATGAGTAGAGTTATCAGCTGTAATTTGCTGTCTGCTTAACTACTATAAAGGTTTTTTAAGTGGTTGAAAACACTCAAGGTTACTGGCCAATAATCTGTGTAGAAAAACAGGAAAATGTTTAGTCTTGTGCAAGGTTCTTGGGTAACAGGTTTAAGTGCAGTTGCTGGAGCTCCCTATTTAACAAAGAACCTGAGGGAGCTGCTAACATTGGTTTGACCTCTCATTTCATCCTGTAAAAGCTCATTGGCAGTTGAGAAATACTACACAGTGGATGTTCTTGTCAATAAAAAGACTTTTTAACTCCATAAGCTTATGCATGAAGTGAATTATGCGTGGGATTGCCTTGCAAGAAATGCTTAGCTACTGCTGGTAATTTAGTGAGCTAGCACTTGCACTTTACTTTGAAAAGCTTTGTGACACATATAAGTCAACCTTCGTATCACTTATAACCAGAAAGGTTGTTTGCACAAGAGTAAAAATAAATAAATAAGAAAACTCAGCCCTGAAAGGCCACAATAAGCCACCCACTCACTTTCTTGTTTTCCTCTACCAAATCAGGCTGGTTTTGCTTTAAAAAAAAACAGAAGATACTGTGGTCTGGCAATCAGATTTCAATGTTGCGATTTTATGTGAATTAACAAATGGATACTTTTGTCCCGGCATACAGTACAACATACAGATAGCGACGAGCTGTCTTAAACTTAACTGATGGTGCCTTCACTTCACAGGTCTCTGCTTTGCTCGGCTCCACATGTGTCTGTTTGGAGCAAAGCACAGCAAAAGAGGTACACACTGTGAAACACAGGTCAGAGGAGAGCATCAAAACAGGTTATTAACATATATTTAAATCATTTAAAATAATTATTTAAACAATTCAGTGTGAAAGGTCACTTTATAAATATGTTATAAACACAGTGAGGGGTAATAGTTTCAAAGGGAGGGGCTCATATGACCACCTACTACAGCAGTGCAAGGAACGGTACATTCACTATCTGCTGAGTTGACCACGGAATTCTTACAGAGCAGTTTTTGATTGTTTTTTTTTATTAAAGTTCTAAATTGGAGCTATCACTTTAATCCACATCCCAGCTCCACCACCTTCAGTATGCTGAGGCAATGTCACATGACAGATAAAAATCTTTCCAACTTGAAAAGTGAGCAAATGGCCTGAATAACAAGTTTGTCTTTGGTCTTGTAACGTATACGTGCAATCACATCTAAAGCCTAAAATTCATTAGTCCAAAGTTTGAAAATGAAGTTATAAACTGCACACAGGAACCAATTCCCAAAATTGGATGAACAACGCAACAGTGAGCGATGAACTGCGATGAAGGGGCTTACCAGCTGTCCCACAGCTGGGACGCTGTCCTGAGAAATCCACCATATGATAACAATAGATGCCACTTCTAAAATATCGCTGGGCGCAATATGTCAGCACAGCACCTGTGATGTTCCTGTGGTAGATTGCTGGTGCCCAAAGTGTCAGCGCAAATAAAAACTTCAGTTTGTTAACAAACACACATATGTGGATGTTCGGGGACGTTGGATGGCAGCGGGCAGGGGTGTATCCATAGCTGAGATTGTTTTCAGAGTACAAAATATTTGAATAAGATGAGATAACTCGCTGCATTTGTGCTCGGTGTACCTGCCTATAGCCTCCGCCGCAACACCTGCAGACATGCTTTATGGAGGTGACCATCTGGGAAATCACCTCCCCGTCCAGCTGGGAAAATCTGAGAAACATGAATAAGAAACACTCTCCCTCCCTCATTAACTACTGTGAAGGCCCCTTGAGCAATTTACATAAACTGTGGGCCATCCATGGGAGTTGCTCCCTGCTTAGCAGTAGAAAAGTGGTTGTATGCATTTGTTTCTAGACTGGACATTTCTTTTATTCTGCTTTGTTGGGTAAACAAACAAAAAAAGGCACAGGTATAAAATCTGCTGTTCTACAGTCTGATCCATGTGAATTTGTCAAGATTTTTTGAGATTGATTTTAGGTTATAAAATCTCTGGGGAATGACACAGAGCTCAAAACACACACACAATCGTGCACACATTGTTATGTCAGTCTTGTCACTGCTGTGTCACAGCAGTCTGTGGGTGCACTCTTCCAAATTTAACACATCTGTGTATATTTATTGCACTTCAGTGACTCAGGATGTAGATACAGCCTCTCCCAAAACAGACACACAGAAACACACAGATTCACAAACATGTCCACAGTGCACCTATGGGACTCCTCACTCTGTCCCCAGAGGATCAAGACTCTGAGGAACAGAGTCCTGTCACATTGTGACCAACTCATTGGCCTCAAGCTGTCTGAGCACACAGTCTCATGCATACATGCACACACACACATACGCGAACACACACTGCAGGACCTGGTTTAGTAGAGAGCACTATGTTGCCATGGTGACTAGGAGTGATGTCATAGCACTTACCCTTAAAAAGGGGGCAGTGGGAATGTTTATTCTCTAAAACATCACTCTGGATCCTGTCGCTGTAAGAAAATTCAAAGTGCCAGATATTTCCACCTTTTTGGAGTTAGCTCATGTTGCTCTGTGTCTGCTGTGGTGCTGATGGATCCTAATCAAATGCTACATTTGAAGGATCATTCCATTGCAGTGCTGAGGCCAGACTAGAAGGTCCAATCCTGATTTAACCCATAAACCTACAGACACATACACACACTTACGCATGCACACACAGATAGTGTTTTTGCTCAGTAGCAAAGAGAAGCATAGTATCTCATTGAGGAACTGAGGCAGGATCACAGCATGGTGTCACCCGTGGGCGAGGAGAGCAGCAGTGAGCGATCCGCACACACGTGCACGTGCACTGCAAAGACGTACGCACACAGCGGGCATGCCTTGCAGGCATCACTGGCATTTGGATGGCTCTGGCACAATGAGAGCACAGTGAAAACCAGTAGCAGGCTCCCTGCCACACTGAGCATCGCAGTGGTCAGACTCACACACTAAGGCAGGGTGTTCACTTGGAAAAAACACAGCAAGAGGAAGAGTAATGTACAGAGTAAGCAAGAGAGAAGGATGTGTGAGTTTCTGTGTGCATGTATGCCTGTCTGTGTTTTTTTTTATCATCGTGGTGTGAGGAGAGACAATGGCAGCTGATAGCCAGTATTTGTGCTGCCAAACCCAACAGGCAGACAAACTGTAATTGCCTGCCTAATCTGGGCAGTGGAGAGGCCAGGTGTAATGATGGCAACTCGGTGAATAAACCTCTCCTCCACACTCTAATGGTTGCTTGCTGCTCCTCTCCTGTCCTTTTGCTGTCAACTCACTACTTCACTGTTTTAACCCAAGGAAATGCTCTGAATAGTGAAGTGGACTTGAACCTTTGCTGTTAAAATTGAGACATTGTGTGAATAAAAAAAATCAGCAAATGTGCGAGAATGAAATGAGCGTCCGCCATCACTGGCTCTGTGTAGTGCCAAATGCAATGCCAGTATTTTATCTATGAATGACCAGACTTCATTATTTCATGCAAATCACACCAGCATGTTTTGGTTTTTGGTTTTTTTCAGTATTCACTAGCTCATGATCTGGTTTATGTGCGGGGTTAGGTAATGGCTTTTCATCTCATGTATTACAGTAATCAAAACCTGTTGTCCAGATACTGTAGTAATAGATGTTATTGTAATAACAGAAGATGAAAGTACTGTGATGTCATCATAGAGAATTATCACCCAACTCTATAGAATTTTTGTATTATTTTTTAGGATTTTTCAGCTCACTGTTTTGGTTCTGTAGCCCATGTATTTCTCCGTGCCTCATGGAAGTGGGCACGTGTTTGCTAACACATTTATCACATTACTCCAAACATTCTTTACTTCCAGTTCTTAAATCAATCAATAATTGCAGCTTTGTTCTCATTCTTTAAAAAAAATGTTTCCGCCAATAAGATTAAGATTGTCTAACAGCATGCCCTGTTTACAGAATTTATTCAATTTTTGGTCATAATTACAGAGCTTTCATTTTTTCAATCCATAATCTATCTTAGGAATAACAATGAGCTAATTTTAGAGTGCAGCAGAGTCTTTACTATGCACAACCTTATATGAGGGATCGTGAGATTGCCATCTTTCTAACAGTGTGATAATTTATCCAAGATTCTCGGGGGGGGTGACAAAATGAATCTGACCTGGAGCTGGAGCACTGAAACAACTGCAGGATTCTCACCTCTTACCCACACAAAAACGGGGTCAAAAGAAATATAGCTGGACTCTGTTTCGTTTTCATGAGATTGCTGGTGATTTCATCACTGTGAAACTCCAATGTGGCTTGACTCCATTCCAGCTGCAGCATTGTTTGGGCAGAATGACAGTGATTCGAAAATCATCAGGGAAGCACGACACGGTTTCATCATTGCTGAGAAGATTTTCACTCCTCAAATTGCTGGCTGTAAACTATTTTTGGGAACAGTGCTACAAAACAGAGCTGGAGTCTGTTGATGATTTGGACTTGCACAAAACCACACGAACACACTTAAACACATACACAGCACTCTAGGAGCCGGTGCAATTTGCCAGGTTTACTAATTAAACAAATTTACTTGGCCAGCATGCTTGGTGAGGAACCAGACTGTTTGATCCAACCTGCTAGATTTCCTGCCTTCCACACTTAGAACAGACAGATGCACACATAAACACACTCAAGGATATCTGCAAATCTTCTTCTTCCTCTTTTTTTATTATTAATTGTTTGCACTCAGCCAGACTCTAAAATACCTGTTATAAAAAAGGCAGGTATCTATTTATTGAGTCATATTTTGTTACATGGCCAACCTCAGTGCTGCATCACCTTTGGGAGGGTTCTCTTGTAAATACTTTAAATTATGGGGTGTTAGATTGAGACTGAGTGGCTGCACGAGAAGGATAGGAGGAGGGCAGGGAAGTAAAAAGCTGTGAAGAGTGATGGTGATGATGCAACTATGAATTTTAAAATGATGTTAGCTGTGGAAAACATCTCAGAAAAACAGTTTTGTGATGGGAAAGTGATGAGATGATGAAAATGTGACAGTGAAAGTAACAATTCTGTTTTGCTGTTGATTGTATTGGCAATGCTGCTACTGCTGATAGTGTATTAGAAGTGTACGGATAGCCCTAGTTACAAAGAAATCCCTTCTCTCAGTTTTGTGATTTACAGTGACCCACAATCATGTGTAAACACAAGCTTGGAATCAATCTAACTCTTGGCATCAAAGGCAACAGGAGTGTTTTACAAAGTGTTGAACTGCTGGTTTGCTTTTGTTTTTTATATATATATTTATATATCATGTCTTACTTTTCTCCTTTGCATGTGTCTTTTGTAACTGTTTTATTAAATCCACCTGAACATCCGTTGTTTCAACTACTGCGTTGATTGTGAACTATGGCTCAGATTTCACTGGACTAATACCTTTGTGGGCTAATGTGCCTGATCTTCATGATTCTTCAAATGCATTCAGAATGGGCGTGCAAACAGGACTCTTACTCTCTAGTTTACTGCATGGTCTACATTCCTTAGTCTGTTTAGTACCTGGCCTTGTTTGGCTAATAAAGACTGTCATTAGCTATTTGGAATTTGCTTGTCCGCTCATTGCATTGTTCATCGTTTGCCATTGCCTGATAGCATTAAACTTCCTCACTGCTGTCCTTCATGATGGTTTTGCATAGAGTACATGTTCAGACTGTCTAGTCCCAGCCGTTAGCCATTACTGTTGCTAATATCCGCATGGTGCTTCCATAAAAGCTGTGTATGTTGCTGAGATGCCGCTTCATTGCCATCGCAACCTGGATGCTCATTCGCTTCCCCCCTCCATACCTTTTTCGCCACTTCTTTCCCCAAGTCGACCATTTCTTCTTACCCCGCCTGCTGACTTTCTAGAGCCCCATATCAGTCCCTCCTTTGTTTTTCTCTTTCTTAGTTCCCCCCAACCTGACAGTCCCACGGGGCAAGTCCCCCCTGGTGGCCCGCGAGGGTGACACAGTGGAGCTGGAGTGCCTTGTTTCAGGGAAGCCCAAGCCCATCATCCTGTGGTCGCGAGCGGATAAGGAAGCGCCCATGCCAGACAGCAGCATGCAGATGGAGAGCTACGACGGCGTGCTACGTATTGTTAATGTGTCCAGGGAGATGACGGGCTCGTACCGCTGCCAGACCAGCCAGTATAATGGGTTCAACGTGAAGCCCCGGGAGGCCATAGTGGAGCTGATTGTACAATGTGAGTTGACAGACTGTGGGTATTTTCTATATGTGTCTAAATTTGCAGGGAAATGCATTTTGTGGTATAACTTGTAGCAGTGAAATAATGTGTTTGTACATGTGGTGCACCATTTGTTACTGTGATGTATTTTCTTTTGTATGCCGTGTAATCATTCTAGTCCAGTGTGACCAGAATTGAACATTCACCCATTTCTTTTCATTTACACCCATCCAATTTCTTTCTGAAGGCTGTAAAATTAGTCTAGTCCCCTGGTACCCTCAGTCAGGTCTAAGAGGAAACTGCTCTGACTCCACCTCCCACACTAAGATGAGGACTTTATCTGCTGAGTGTGAGATGAGCAGAACTAATATTAACTGAGACACAAAGCTCTAGATACTGATGCCCCCATTTGTAAGGGCCTGGACGTGTGTTTGTATGTTGACCTGAAGACTGGACAGCACCATCATTCATTGACAACCCTTCACCCTCCTTTAACACAACATTCAGCATTAGCTTAAGAGCTAATTAGTGACCAGCTAATTTGTTCCCACTGGTATTCATTTTGTCTTCATTTATGGACATCCAAATGGAATATTTTGGATGAGCACCAGGAATTGAAAGAAGTGTCATTCACTGAAGAACCGGGGAGGTTTTTCTCCACCAAAGAAAGAGGGGAGGATGGATAAAAAGGAAATGAAAGCCATCCATGCTGGGTGCTTACCAGTTGCTGGCAAGTTATCATAGGAAATGGAAAAACTCTCATGGCTTCCATTGTTTTCTTCGTGGCCTACTTAGTTAATCCATACATTCTTCTGTTTCAAATAATGCATTCACTCCTTTACCTAAAAGGAACCTGAGCAGCAACACAGCTGTTTTAAAGCATATTGTGAAACATGTTACAGTGAATTTGGTGCGTGCATCAAGTATCGTCAACACTGGACCTGCCAAAGATAAAACTACAGAAGAATACCCAAGCCACTACCGATATTTTGCTTGAAGAGGAAGTTCAGCTCCTGTTTTCTTAGCACAACACTCTACCCTCAGTTCTTTAAGAGTTTTATTGTACTTTTTCTGTTGCGTTCATGTTTCAGCTTAGCTGTTACCCGCTTGTCTGTGTTAAGAGAGTTAATGAAGCTTTGATGCGCTTTGAAGAAGACCGTCTTAAATTTTGGGCTGAATTGATTAAGATTATGCAGCAATGACAGCTCGTATCAAAGGTTAGTGGCTTTCCTACGAACCCAAGTCTGACACCAGAAAGTAAACAAAGGATTTAAACTCTGAGATGCCTTTTATTAATTAGCAGCATTCACTGGATCTGCTGCCTCACGCAAGGGCAGTGTTTTGGAACCAAATAAAATGTTGAATCCAAAATTCAACAAGCAAAGCCAGGTATTTCATTTATTTATTATTCATTTATTAATAGTTCAAAAATGGATAATGCGGCTTTCCCCTCTCACCAGAAATCAGCTTATAGCAAATAAGCTGAAGCTTTCTGGTCAACATGACAGAATTAATTCTTTCTGCTTTTTCTTCACATTCAACTGTTACAACTTCATCCACAAATCAGTAACTACTTAAAAACTCTGACACATTTAAATTGGTTCTGTTTAAGTTGGTTTAGTCTTTTTGCCAATAACACTTTTGAATAGTATTCAAGAAATTAAGGAAAATACATATCACTGTAAAAGACATGGTATCTGACACATAACCTAACACATACTGTCTGCTGGCTGTACCTGGGCCACGTTCTTTAACACTGTGGGTTATTAACGTTAATAAGATGCCACTGACATGTTCACAGTATCTTTACTGACAGTGTTCATGAACAAAATTAAGACCAAGGTGTGTTTTACCACTGTAATAAAAAAAAATTACAAATGTGTATTCTGTATGTGTAAGAAATAATAATAAAAATGCCAAAACAGTTACAGTGTGATCATAAAGCTATCTCATAAGTAAAACAAGTAAATTACATGCGACAGGCAATTTCACCTGGCTACAGCCAGCAAACTCTGGGAACCGCTCACTAACTAGATGGATGACGATATACACCTGTGTGACTAAGGCAAAAGAGGTAAAAGAGAAGTTTCACTGTAATGAATCAGTAACTGGCCAGGTGTCTGGGATGACCAATGATCTGAAGGCAAGACCCAGGGTTCTAGAGTAGTGCCCCAGTTAACTCCAATATGATAAAGTTAAAGATGATTAAAAAAAAATACATTAAAAGCTTTGCCAATATTTTTTAACATAACAAGCGGAAGTTCTATAAGCTCTGAACGACCCCATCTCAGAGTCGAGGTCAGTATCACACATGCTTTCAAGCAGTATTTCTCACCTCTGGCATCCAACCATGAAAGGTCATCTCTTATCACAAGCTGCTGCTGCTTTCCCCCCTCTGTATGTGCAACCGTGGCAGAAGGGTCACTTGCAGAGAGTGACTGTTGTTAGTGACACTCAGATGGAGAAGACATGCCTCAAGAGGCAAAGAGGGGGAAACCGAGACTCCAAGACCTCAGCTTAAAGACACGCATGCCTTTAAATCTAGTCCATCTCACACATGGATTTGCCTTGGCATGGGGTTGCGTCATCGACACACGCAGTATGAAACTCGCAGTGAAGCGCATCAATTCACTCCAGATAATTTTATCTGTTCCTTTCAACACAATTTATTCTGAGAATGCAATTACTTCTCATTATCTAGTATTATTTTAATAAAGTACCTCTCTGATGCTACAGTTCTTGATGTCATACAACACTTTCATCTGTTCTCCATCTTCAAAGGAGAACACATAATGAAGAGACTTATTAGGCTTTGGTATTGATAAATCAATCATTCTGCCATGTTCCTGCTTCAGAGCTAGTTCTGTTTGTCAGTCATTTTACTTATTAATAGTTGGCATCAAAGCCCAAGTTTAAAAAGTATAAACAATCTGCATTTGAACTGTTAGATTGCTTTGACACACTTTGAGCATATTGGGGAAACACATCCACCCTGTGTACACCTCAGTGTACGCTGCTGATTACATTTGCCAAATACATGGACCTTTGATCATCTTTCTCCACTTAAGAATGTACTTTATTAACACAGTCTGGCCCGGCTTTTGTTGTTTGCTCCATACGCCTGTCGGTATGCCCTCTCCCTTCTTTCACTTGGCCTGTCTCATGGTGTGTAAGGACAAGCCAATCCCTCTGAGATGCTTTTCTCGCCTGCATTTCCAGGTCCCAGCGTGAGCCACCCGCCTTTGGTGGTGAGCCATGTGCAAAGCCGCGTTTAGTAACTTGATCAAGGGACCGAGGTACAGTCCTCTGAAGCAAAGAGCATTAGAGGCGTGAAGAAACGACTCTGGCAAGTCAACAGCTTTGATATGTAAAAACCTGCATCTGTTGGCTGGCACAGGCGACGCCAGGAGGAGAGGTAGAGGGAATGGAAGACGTTTGCCTTTAGAGTTGACGCTCTAATAGAATTGCAAACGCCAAATCCCAAGCTGTGACACCCTAATGTTCTTAGTCAAACTGACTTGGCATGGTCCAGGGACTTGAGAGAGAGGAAGCAAAGAAGCAAAAAGAAATAGAGAACGAAGAGGTATAGAGTGGTCTTCTGTCCTAGATACCACTGTCTGTCAGAGTGAGTTATCAAGTTCTACTTCAGCCCAGATGCACAGGAATCTTTTATACAGGCTTCCCTTCTGTTGCTCCTTGCGTTGTCCATGACACCTGCCTGATGCAACCGTGCAGTTGTCCCCTTGAGCAAGCACCTGACTATCTGACATACATCAAAAAGACACAGTGGGATAAAGAAGTCACTGCCTGGGCAAAAGTAATGAGCAGAATTACACGATTATTGTTTTTAATTAATTTTCCTTTCTGCATCAAGAAGGGCTGCAATGCCGGCCCCTGAGGCCCACTCTAATGTGAATCATTTTAGAGCGACTCACATTAGCCTAACGCCAACTTAACACCAGCAGATTAATCTTTTGCATTACAGCAGTGCTCACACCATGCATTTGGGGATGAAATTTTAATAACCCTTTTTGTGGAACAATATTGAATTGATCAGCCGCATCGAATCCGCACCAGAAAAGGTCAGTGAATATGTAGGTTGTAAACAGAAGCCTGCACACAGCTTTGACAGAATAATTTATAACTTGGTTAGTGAGTGAGCTAAACCTATTAGTGGATCACCAGGCCACTCGTTGCACTAAAGAATCTACATTGATTATCATTAATTGTATATTTAGGTTAATAAATTATCCCTATGTTTTAATAACAATATGGTAATGTAGATGGTGCGTAAGTTCAGTGTTTGATTGCAGCGGCTGTAGCATGAGGGAAGGAAGGCGTACTGATGCAGAGAAGCGTTCCCTACATTATTCAGCACAGAGGCTCATTATAAATCAGGGTTATCATTTTATATTCCATATATATCTGTTTGACTTCCTAATGAATGCTTTTTTGCTCTATCAAGACTTCATATTGAAGCATGCTATGCTGCAAAGGTTATTCTCCCACAAGAATGCTTTTCGTTGCATCTGAGCCCAAGGCTTTTGTTTTTCTTTTATACTCCCACGTACAGCTGCTGAAGTTGTATGAAATGTCACATTTTTCTGAATTGAGCGCTGGTATGTCACATGTAAGTTCAAACAATAAATGTAAGGAGGTATCTACTCCACTACTGTAAGTAAATATTCTGCTTTTTTAACATCACAAGCATATATATATATATATATATATATATATATATATATATATATCAATGAAAGATAATGACACATTTTAGCCTTTCTGGAAACTGGCTCCTTACAAAAAACAATGTCTGGATTCAGCAACTTGTCACTTTTTCAGTGTTGAAATCTTTTCAACACATTGCCTTTCTAATGTCTCAGATACTGTTATTTAAATCACTGCCTATGGAGATTTAAAAAAAAATATTTGTTATATGAAAGCAAAGACTTAATTTAGAGTCCTAAAACTGATCCAGTGTATTGGGCATTTGTTTTTTTCCCCATGTTTTTCCATGCATTAGTAGAAAACAAACAAACAAAACGATATCATCATGGCATAATTCTGGTATGCCCTTGACCTTCAAACATGTTAGCTTTCACTAGAATAGCATGCTTTACTAGTCATTATCTTCTCCCCATGACTAAGGTCCCAGTCACACAGGCCCAGAGGTCGATCAGCAACCACCTGATAACAACAAGTCGCAAGGGGAAAATGTGTCCCCAACTGGTTGCCAAGTGTTTGCTGAAAGTTGATAGAAGTTGCTGTAAAATTAATTGCTGAAGCCCCTGCATGACTGGAGCTTTAGCAGTCAATCCTAGTGACCCCATGGTAAGGGAAAATTTTGTACGTACTAGAGTTGTCTGGCAGTTGCCAGGTGAAATTGCTGCACCAAAAATCTCCTTGCAATTGCTTTGGACGCCAGCAAATTACCACGGTTGCTAATGGTTTGCATTTGTAGTGACAGTTAGACTGTGAAATGTGCAGCACAAATGGGTAAAGGAGAGTGTTCTCCTTCGAAGTACAAGTTGTGCTTATCAATCATTCTCCATTTCCAGTTTGCATTCCACTTTATTAAGTCTTACTACCAACCAGCTGGGAGTTAGCGAGTGTTTACAGACATATCTGCATCTTGCATGCGAAAAAAATGGTAACCTAGGCAATCACAAGGAATTTTTCAGTGCGACACCCTCATTGGGACTCTGTGACGGTCGACCCCCCACACTCACACACACACCGGCAGTTCGGTTACCAGCAACGTTTATTTTATCGTTCACACTGTTCATCAACACTGTGGTGACAGCAGCACCTCCTCTCTCGAGCTCTGCCACACGGCCCTCTTTTATTCCCGCCGTCTTCCTGTAACATGCCAAAACAATCAACATACACTTTCAGCCCCCAGTGATCGCTGACACCTTGCACCTGCCCGGCTCCGCCCCGCGAGCTCACTGCGCCACTCCTCCCCTGCAGCCGCGCCAGGGACCACACCCCGCCACACATCCCCACCGCCCGACTGAGGCCGGGGAGCCATCCGGCCGAACCTACTCCCCCCCCACGAGCGGGAGAAGAAATCGGCCACAGCCATCTGCACCCCCGGCCTATGGACCACCTCGAAGTCAAAGGGCTGCAAAGCCAGATACCACCGGGTGATCTGGGCGTTGGCATCCTTCATGCGGTGGAGCCACTGCGCAAACGCCGCCTGGCACGCCCCCGTCCACTGGACCAGATCCGGGGCACGCTTCCGGGTGAGATCAGTCAAGGGGCTGGTTAGCTCCGCCAACCCGGGCACGAACCTGCGGTAATAACCGGCCAGCCCCAGGAACTGCCTCACCTCTTTTTTCGTCTTGGGCCGCGGACAGGATGCAACCGCTGCCGCCGTCTTGTCCACCTGAGGTCGCACCCGGCCACCGCCCAAGTGGTATCCCAGATACTGTACCTCCCTCCATCCAACCACACACTTCGCCGGGTTGGCCATGAGCCCCGCCTGCCTCAGGGACTCCAGGACCGCAGCCACCTGCCGCACGTGCTCCGCCCAGGAGCTGCTGTGGATGACCATGTCATCCAGGTACGCGGCGGCGTACCTGGATGGTCCATGAGGTGCTGGAGCGTGGCCGGGGCTCCGAACAAGCCGAACGGAAGCGTCATGAATTGGTACAACCAATCCAGTTAAATCCAGTGTCTTGTAAAAACGGGCCGTGCCCAGCCGGTCCAGAAGGTCGTCGACCCAGGGCATGGGGTACGCATTGAAACGTGACACCGCATTAACTTTCCGATAGTCCACACAGAACCGTACTGTCCCATCCTTCTTTGGCACCAGCACGATGGGGCTACACCAGGTGCTGTGTGACTCCTCTATTACTCCCAACTTAAGCATGTCCGCCAATTCCCATTGCACCGCTTTTCGCTTGTGCTCCGGCAGCCTGTAGGGCTGTGAACGCACCGTCACGCCAGGCTGCATCTCAAAATGGTGCTCTATGAGCGTAGTGCGGCCGGGCAGGGGGGAGAACACATCCGCAAAACGCTGTTGCAACGCGGCAACGTCCGCTCGCTGGGCCTGTGTGAGATGGTCTTCACAAAGGAGGGAGGCGGGAATGGTGGAATTTGGCACCTCCGGCCCCAACTCATCTTTCTCCTTAACCAGGCTCACCAGCGCTGTGGTCTCCACCTCTCTCCATGCTTTGAGGAG
>VVHJ01056391.1:0-11221 GCA_015107715.1 Tylochromis polylepis
AGACAAAACTGTAAGAAGACAAAAGAAAATGATTAGTAAGTAGTATGTTAGAGTCTCATGCAATTTTTTATGGCTCTAGATGAAATACAAGTTATAACTATGTGAGGCCAGCAACCTGTGCCCAAACAGGGTTTGTCCTCCTACATGCCAATTTCAGAGTGGAACAATTCTGTTGTTGTATTTTCATGAATGACTTAAACAACAACTCAAATCCTGAAAACACAATTTGAAACCGCAAATAATGACTTCACTGTGGTCAAACACGTCACAGCCCATTTACATCTGGTGAAATCAGCTGGTGAACACGCCATATTTTATTTATCTGGTAGTTTATGTCTTGTGTAAGCTCCAGACTTGTTCTCGTAAGAGAACTGAAGCACTGAGTGCAGCCTCTTTCTTTCAGACATTGCTCAGTACTCATGTCCTCAGAGATGGGTGTGGTGCTACAAACTCCACAGGCCCCTGTCTGTCATCGTGTTGCAAACGTGGCCTATTTGTTCCACACCTACTCCCAGTGTCCCAGGTACAGCGCAATGTGGAATTTAAATAATGAATATAGTCTAAGGAAGGCTGAAGTCTTTTTTGCCTTCTCCTTTTTGGATAGAAAATTCAGTGTAACATAGCACCAAGCAAGATTATATTGCTCCTAGTATCTAAAATGCTTTAAGGTGATTGAATTAAATTTTATATTTGACTAGAATATTTAATGTAGTTTAAAATATTTTTGTCAGTGGTTAAAAAGTTTACAGTAAATACTTCTAGAAACATATCTGGAAATTTAAGATTTAGTCCAACAAGTATGTCACTACTTGCTTGTCACTACTTCTTCAGGTGGCTACAGAGCTGCTTTCAATTAATTTACATCCACCTGGGGTAAGAGCCAACGCTAGTATTTTACAATGACAAGAAGAAAACTCTAAGACCTCTAATTTCAAAGACTGAATACATTTGATTAGTTGTATCGCGTAACTTTGTTGCTTTCATTTGGCAGTAATTTAAAAACATGGTGCTTTTTGTTGGAGACACCTTGTTGCTGTAATGCAAGACTGCATATATTTGGCTTAAACCAACTTCAGGTTTATGATGATTACAAATTACAGAACAATAAACTTTGTTATCAGTGGCCAAAATAAATTAGCGGTCATACTGGACCTGTGTGGGCGTCACAGCAAAACTCATAAGTCTGTTGAGTTGAGTAAGTCTGTTTTAATTTGATAACGAAGAACATTTTTAATGATGAAGAGAATGAATGCATTATTAGTTTATTATATATAATCTCACTTTTTTGGGTGACAAAAAAAAAAGTGTTTATACTCTTAATTTCTACTTTGAGTCTTCCTCAGATTAGCAAGTGTTCATTTTGTAAATTAAGGTTTGATTTAGCCACAGCATCCCATGTTACTCAGTCAGATCCACCTTTCACATGACCAGAATGCAAAACTTGACGCTTCAATGCAGAAGATTACAAATCCACAGGGGTTGGGGTTGTCATACTGTCACAATGGTGGATGCACATGTTAAAGTGGTCAAAGCTTCAAATAATCAGATCAGTGTTTTTAGTGGTAATCCTTTTCAGATGAAAGCTTGAGCTTCAGACAGCTCAGGCACAGAAGCCCCACTCACTAAATGTTCAAACCTTCTGTTTGCAAGGGAAGAGAGTGGCTCTACAGCAGAATTCAAACAGCTTTACTGTTAATTTTAGAAAGCTACAGAGCTGGCAATCAGCTAGGCACACTTTAAAATGTCAGAAAACATCTAAAATTGTCATGACAGAGCTGAATGCAACATTTTTACTCGAAAAGTACTTAACTTGATACAAAACACAGCATCGTTGTTTTTGCCTTAAATCTTTTAGTACACTTATCCCTCATCCTTCTTGCCGTTTGCTCAGTTTCATTGGTCAGCCTTCCACCCAGAATAATTGGTACCAGTGTTATCTCCAGACTTCATACCGAAAATGACTTACAAAATGTTTTTAGTGATCCGTATACAGGTATTTTCCGGATAATATAAATTACCTCAAACTGCAACTGGTTGGGCAGCTGCACAGCACTGCGCTCTAGCAAAGCTGACAAGGTTAGTCAACTTAGAGAAGAGCTCATATCCTGTCATTGTCCTCGCTGTAATGCTTTTAGGAAAATTCTTTAAAGCAGCTTATCTACACTGGTGTTTTGGGGGGTTGGATTTTTTTTTTCCTTGTTTTTTTGCACATCTAACATTTTTACAGCTCAGATTCGCTCTGGCAACACTGGCTGCCTTTCCTCCCATCCCCTCATGACACCTATTGCCTGCTTGGCTCCACAAGTGCTCCTCTCCTTACACAGCTTACACAGAGAGACAGTTATAAACGTGGAGAAAAGGCCTGTTTACATTAGTCCTGTTAAACATCTATGAAACAGTCATGGTTGGGGAGGTGAAAAGCTAAACTGGTGGTGAGGTACACAAAGAAGTGGACAAAAAAGAGAGAAATGGAAAAAAAAAGACCATCCAAACTGATTCAGGATGACTCACTTCACCCTAGGAGGGAGGGGAACACGGGGGAAGCCCTGTGCCTTGGCCACAAAAGGACACATAGTTTAAACACAGTGATAGAGTGGAATAGCAAAAGGTTGAGTCACTACGAGGCCCCTCGCTTTCACCACTCCTTCTGTCTCTCTCCACCTCCTCCCCTATTTCTTATAAAAATTTTCCAAGTTACTCATGGGTTCCAGATGTGCTGCAGTCTGGCTGCTGCTGAACAACTGGTAACTTTGTCATGTTTGCCAAGTTTTGTCTTTTCTGTTCATTTCGTTTCCCTGCTTTCCTCCTCATGGTCTCATTTGGTGGCTGGCTACTCCCTCTCTTTTCCATCAGTTGTCCTCTTTCTCCCTCCCTGTTCCCTACCCATCCTGAGAGTCAGGATACCAATTATGCTTCATGTAAACCACTCAAAATAAATGAATATGGAGGGTCGTAATGGAAAAATCAATCCCGCTACTCCAACTGCCATTGCTTTGCCACTTGTGGAATCGAGTCAGGAAAGAATAAAGGAGAGGAAAATACTCATGATAGAGAAAAAAGGAAAAGCATGGAAAAAGTGTCGTTACACAGCACAGCATGAAAATCACAAAGGGGGGGGGGCTTCCTTAATTGTAAGAGATGCTAAAAATAGATTATATCAGGATGTGACAGCATCATGCTCCTCTGCACAGTCGCTTTACACATAACACACACACACACACACAAATATCAAGATGTACTATCATGTCAAGATGTTCAGGAAATGAGTGTTTCAGTGTTCCAGCAGAGAGGTCATGTGGGCTGCTTGTTTTGTTGTCATGACACAACATCAGTTACTCAATTTCACCTATAATCCACTTACAGAGATGGAGGCACAAGATGAACAAGATGTACTCTGTTGGCAAACAATTTCAATTTGTGCAAGTCAGAGTATAATGCCAGTATATTCAAAACTGAGCAGTGCGTTTTGAAAGGTTGATAGGCATTTGTTCACCTTTTCTCAACCTTTTTTGAAGCTGAAAAAATCCTAAATAGTCGAGAATGGTCGAGGCACAAAATCTCTCTGATAAAACGCACAGTGAGGATCATGTTTTGCTTCTCTGAGACTGACCCACTCAACAAAAACCACATCTCTTAATTAAAATTAAAGGAAAAGCTTAAAAAAAAAGAACTATTCAGGCATAACAGGCTAAAGGTAAAAGGAGAATGTAACCCCTTTGTAAAATGAAACTTGTAAGTTTGACAGCTCTGTTTTAGCCTCATGCAGAGATTCATTCATTGACAGTGAAAGTGGGAGTGCCACTTGCCACACCCAGCTCAAACCACAGAAACACGCCACACTATAGCGTTTTAAACACATCCTTACTCAAAAACATACAACAAACATTTTGTTTTGTAAAATCGAACCGCAAAATCATATTTACTAAAACATCTGGATATTTAAAGTTATTCCTCATGGTGGAAAATTCTAACTCTTTGAAAGCCTGTAGATTTTCAAAATAAAAGCGTAGACTAAGTAATCATTTCTTCTCAGTAAGCACGTAGGTAGGCATCATGCAGCAAGTTTCGTAAGTCTACCTCTATGTACCGTGAATTTTCCTGTACACTTCTCAAAACGCCTACCTTGATCGGAAAAACACCGCACCAGGAAGTTTCCTTCTGTTATCTCGTTGCTGCTGGTCTCAGCTCCTGAGAACATGCAAGTGGTAGGAGAGCCGCCGATTGCAGGTCCTCAGCCCCTTGGCGGGATCTTCTATTAGCTCAGAGGAGCAGCTCCCCGCCCAAAAAAACCAAATTAGGCGTCAAATGTCTGCACCGTTATTCTCGTCTGACTGAAATCATCCTCCTCCTCCTCATCTCCCTCCTCCATGCTACCCAGGCTACTGCTCTGTTACACTTAGCCCTCCTATCTAATCTTCCTAATTAGTTTAATATTTATTGGCGCTAAACTAATGAAAAGCAGGGAATCAAAATAATGAAAAGCTTCTATGAGTGACTGCAGCTTTCTATGTGAAGTTTGTTAGTATGATATGCGTGTTGGAAATGCAGAGTTACCTGAAAGTTCACCTTTCATTGTTCCAGAGTCCTGGAAGCATGACTTGCCACTTGGCAGCCATCTTGATATTTACCTATTTTGAACATTGATCTAAATTAATTTCGATATCACTCAGTGTAATTAATTAAATCTTGGGCTGAAATTTAAGGGAGATTTCATGAACGGCAAAGATGGTGGCAGAACCACAGAAGCCAATGCTTCTTAATGAGAGGCGTTTCAAAATGGCTGGGAAATGAGCAATACCTTGCTATAAGCTATGGAAGCTTGTTTCCGAGTCTGATTTGTGTTTGTGTGTGTGTGTGTGTGTGAGAGAGAGAGAGAGACTGATTTATTTATTTATTTTTCAATTCAGTTCAATTTTATTTATACAGCGCCAAATCACAACAACAGTCGCTGTGAACTGTGCCATCTATAAGTCAGAATTTCAGGTTATTAATCTCAAAATCTCGATTTAATATCTCTTATTTCGAGTTATTTTAAAATTGCATTGCAGCATTTTGAGTTAGAACATCTCAGATCAACCATAACCCCAGTAGTAGTAAAATTTAGTGGAGACAAGTTTCCATAAATTGCATGTCACATTTGATTAAAAAAAATTTTATACAGTTTTTTTTCTTTTCTACTTCTAATTAGGTATTTATTCACACGTGGTCATAACTACACAACTATTAGTGAATAATTGTACAGAAATGTTAATCATAATGTCACTGGACAAAAGCATAGATAGGGCTGGGGATGGAATATAACTAAGTAGTTCTATATTCTACTTATATTTTAATTGCAAATCTTGTAGGCTGCTGTTTATTTTAAAAGCTGTAGTTACGTATTATTTTGTCTATTTTAATACCAATCAGAAATATATAGCTCAGTAAGTAAAATAATCTCCAGCTGCAAATTAAAAGTGATGTACAGATTAATGAATCAATAATTATCGTCCAATAGCATGATGTTACTAATACGTACTTATAATGGGATCCTAAAACCTTTGTACTATTACTTAAGCGGGGTCATGACTTTTATATAAGAACAATTATATGTGTTTCACTACTTGGAAAATAAGTTGCTTAATGAAAAGTAATGTTTAAACACTTGTCATCCACCGGTTTTCTACACTGTATTTATTTCTGATTAAGTATTCAGATTTCCCCACAATGTACCACCCTATCCTGGAAACGCCCCTGAGTTGTCCGATATCTGATTAGAAAATTAGGTGTTAACGTTTTAGAAACCCCCACGTGAAGTGTGACCATTAGAAAAACAATCAATGTTGTCCTCTCCATCAGCGTTACTATCGCTACGGGCCGGATGTGTTAAACATTTGTCAGCGCTTCCCTCTGAATCTTTGCACTCGGAGTATATTTTTCATGCTGTTGCTTAGCAACGACACCCTGACAACCATATTTATTTGTAGGGAGTGCAAAACTGACGCGTTTCCTGAAAATAGAAAAAGGAAAACCCCGACCTCTGCTATCACATAGGTCTTTATACAAGACTGATTTGACTTATTTAAATCGTTCACATTTCAACAATTAAGTGCTGTGGGGCTAATAACTGATAGACATTTTTTTTAAAAGGATGTTTTACTATGTCGTAGTAGTTCTTCACGACACAGTTCACGGGTTTTAATATTGAATTTCTAAATAGATCAGTTTCCTTAAAAAGGAAATTACACTGCTTTGGGTGCTTTTATGCGTTGCTCACGTGCGAATTGACTGGTTCAGAAAGTGTTTATAGTTCTCAAGGTCCATTTAGAAGTAACATATTAAATTTATTTGATGCCTAACAATATATTTTCTAATAAAATGACAAATGTGAATGTCTGTTCTATGATCTGTTATACAGGCTAGTGTCCTGTATGTTATAATGTCTCTGTAAAATTCATCTTGTGCTTTGTATTAAAAAAATCTTGTGCACTACATCTGTATGACTAAAATTGTAGCACAAAGAAATGAAAATACTCAAGTAGTCTTTCTAATTCAAATTACAGAGGGTTTTTCACTTTGCACTCAGGAATGCATCTGCCCATAATGATATAATGATATAAAGTTATAATATTTCTAATCTCAGATATTTGGTACAATGGCTGCACAGTTAAGGGTTTGGATGAGGCCTAAATGAACTAACTATTGCTCAAAATTCAGTAACCCACGTTTTAAGAACAGCATTTTACATGTTCATATCATGTCCAAAAATACAACACAATATTAAAAAAACCCAAAAATAAACAAGGGAAAATAAAACAGGTACTCTGTCAGTTAGTTTAAAATTGAGGATAATAATCAATATAATACAGTGTAAACTGTAAGAGTATTGATTAAATTCATGTGTCAGAGTTTTCCTCCTCTTCTTTTGCTGCTCCCTTTAAAAGAGGTCACCACAGTGGATCATTTGCTTTCATTTCACCCTCTGTCTACCATATGTCAATAAATCTTTCTGTCTGGCAGCTCCATCTTCAACACCCTTTTGCCAAATGTATGAATTTATCAATATGTCTACTATCCATCTTCTTTGCATGATCAAACCATTTCAGCCCCACCTCTCTAAATTTGTCTCCAAGCCATTCAACCTGAGCTGCCCCTCTGATGTATTCATTTCTAATTTTTTGCTTTGGCAACTTCCATGATCTCCAAGATGACATCATGGCAGGTCATCTTGTAAGCCTTCAATTTTTATTTCACTCTTGCTGCTATCCTTCTATCATACATCACCCCTGACACTTGTCTCCACTCGCTCCTCCCTGCCTGCACTCTCTTCTTCACCTTCTCGTGTGCACCATTGCTTCGGATGGTTCATGCAAAGGATTTAAAAACAACTACCTTCACTATCACCACTTCTTGCAGCTTCACTGTTACACCTGTCTCCCTCTCATTCACACACATGATCTATCTTGCTTCTACTGATTTTCATTCCTCTTCTCTCCAGTGCATACCTCCATCTCTCCAGGCTCTCTTCCACCTGCTGCCTGCTCTCAATATAGGTCACAATGTCATCTACGAACATCGATGTCCACAGAGACTCCAGGCTGACCTCATTTGCTAGCCTGTCCAAACAAGAAGCTGCTCAGAGCTAAACCCTGATATAATCCCACCCCCACCTTGAACCCATCTATCACTCCTACTGCACACCTCACCACTGTCTCACTGTCTTCATACATGTCCCACACCAGAGAGCAGTGCAGAGCAGTGTGGTTTCTTACACTTACAGATACAGAATTTGTCCATTGTAATAATAAGATCGATGAGGTGAAGATGGGATAAACACCACGTCACAACAAAATCTGTAAAATATTTATAATTTGATAAAAGTAGAATAGTTTAAAATAAAGACAATATCAAAGAACAATGAAATAAAGACAAAATGTACAGTGAAAATGACACAAAAGGGGGACCACAATTAAATAGAAAACATTTAAGAAGTCACATAAAATATAATAAAAGCACAAATATTATACAGCAAGGATCATGTAAACATTTGTGCTTTTGTATGCGTGTTTTCCAGAACACTAAACAACACGTTGCTCCAGAGTAAGATATTTCATCAGGCCACGAGGCGGCGCTAAATTTAAAATCAGACTCGGAGGAGTGACGTAGAAGTGTTCGCGACATTTTTACAGCAGAAGCGGCAGTTTCCGTGCTGGTTTGGAGAAGGCAACATCATGGCGTCAGGACCAGGAGGGTCGTCCGATGGGCACGATGCAGAACTGGACGAATTACTGGACAGTAAGAGTCGACATTAATATTTTATCAGTGTGTGTATTTCTGAACACAGCAGTGGGGTTTTCGTGCAGCTTCGTGGTGTAGCTGTGTCCTTTTTTGTTGTTGTTGTGCTTCCATCGTGTCAGGGCTTAACGTCAGGTGCTCCTACCTGGGTCCCAAAGAGAAGTAATGTTCAAGAAGAAACGTCAGCACGAATCGCTTCATGTCTCTGCTGTCAGCTAACTTTATCCAGGTTCAGTTTGTACCCTTCATCGTGTATCTGCATAGTGTCTGATGAACACGGAGTAAATTTCCTTAATGACATGGTGTTTTGTTCAAGGCAAATTTTCAAAACAACCCAGCTTAGGATGTAAACGGTTTTATTTTTCCAAATATGTATAAAAGCAAAATCATATACAGTTTTATTTTCTCAACAGTAGTTTTTTAATATAAAAGAGATTCGTAACAATAATAAAACAATCAGAAAAGGCCTATAAATTCCCAAACCATGTGTCTTATCCAATATTATTATCTCTTTGGCATTTAAAAAACTGAGCTTAATTAATCTTTTTTATTATATTTGTTGCAGTTTTTTTAAAAATATATTTAATGTTTCTAAACAGCTTTACATGTTTCCAGAGTTCCCTTTATAATGACACACTAATGGTCAGGCAAACAGGGTAAATATTAATAATTAGTGTACATTCACTGGCCACTTGACTGGTTACAGTTTGTTTGGAATTAGGCTGGACCCCCTCTCTATTTCAGAGCTGCCTTAAGTCTCTGTGGCAGAGACTTAACAAGGTGCTGGAAACATTCCTCAGAGATTTTGCTCTATGTTGAAATTTTTGCATGATACAGTTACTGCAGATAAGTGTGATTAAAAAAATATTTCCTACGCTATCACACCAACACCACCTGAAACATTAATATGAGGCAGAATGGATTCATTGTGTTATGCACACCAAGTTCTGACCCATCCATCCAAATGTTGCAGCATAAATAAAGACTAATCAGACCAGTCAAACCTTCTTTCTTTTTTTAATCTTCTAATGTTCAGTTTAGTTCTTAGTTGACAGGAATTTCATCCGGTGTGGTCATATGCTGCTATAGCCCATGTACTTCAAGGTTTGATGTATTTTGCATTCAGAGATGCTATTCTATGTTCATTGATTGCAATGAGTGGATATTTAAGTGAATGTTGCCTTCCTGTCAGCTCGAAGCTTCCTGGCTATTCTCTGACCTGTGACATCAACATGACATTTTCACCCAGAGAACTGCTGCTCACTGGATCTTTTCTCTTTTTGGACCATTCTCTGTAAAAGCCAGTGATGGTCATGTGGGGAAAATCCTAGTAAATAAGCAGTTTCTGAACAACCAGTCCATGTTTCAAAGTTACTTAAATAACCTTTCTTTGCCATTCTTATGCTCAGTTTAAACTTCAGCAGGTTGTCATGTTTTTCCAATTAAAGGTCAGAATGGGTGTTTAAAGAATGAAGTGAATGTTGATTAATTGATTAGTTTAAAAAAAAAGAAGTCACTGCCTTCATGTTTTTGAATGTGGATATTTTATGTTTTTGTTTATTTTCTTTGATAATGAAAATAATACTTTTTTATTTTGAACTTTGTGTTTAAAGATTTCACTCTGGTTTGGCTGCTCTCTGACATTAATAAACTATAAGCTTCAATTGGTTGAGATAATGATCAGAAAAATATGTATTTATCAAACTGCAGCTTTAGTATGTGCCATTTCAGAATGAGTTGATTAAAAACAAGAATGACTGTTTTAAAGTTCAGAAAGATTGCTGCAGCATTTTTAATGGGAAAAATCCACAGCACAGTTTGGCTGCTGTTTAGCTTCAAACATAAATGTAAAATTGCCTGCAATAGTTTTCAGGAGATGGCATTGGGATAACTAGATAATTATTTGTTAGTGAGTATGAAACCATTAAAAGCATTCTGAGTGAACTGGTTCTAATGTCATCGCTTTCTTTCAGGTGCGTTGGATGACTTTGACAAGGCGTCCGTGCCTCCAGCCCCCGAACCTGCAGCCGCTTCGTCCTCAGCCAGCAGTGGCACACAAAAGGTGCTTGCGAAATAAGTTAGAATATAATAGAATAGCCCGTTATTGTCATTGTACATGTACTACAAAATTATGGGTGCTCCACGTTAACTGTGCAGGAGTAAAAAAAAAATAAATAAATAAATAGTAAAGACATCAGGAGTAAATAGCAAACAGAAGACATATATATATATATATATATATATATATATATACACACACACACACACACACACACACAGCCAAGAGGAATATATGCAAAGCAATAAAAAGGCACACATTGGAGAGCAAAGTGCTTGGAAGCAGTGCAAAAGGACTTGGTCTGAGTATAGAGTCTGTGGCCCTTTCCCAAAACCTAGGACGCTTCCTATGTAGCATGCTTCTGACGGCCGATGACGTCACAGCGACGCGATGAAGGCTGTCCCAATTCCAAGGATGCTTCACATACGGCGACAAATGCGTCCTTCATGTCCTCGGATTTGCAGGATGGATCAGGTGTATCCTGCGTGGCCCAACCTATCCCAGAATGCATAGCCCATTCCAGTTTCCACCAATGGCGGCAGCTACGGAGGCGGTACAAACGGCGGTGGAGGACAGCTACATTTTCAGATGCAAGTTTCTGGGTCACAAAATAAACTTCCAAGATATTTCCAGATGCGAATGTAGCTGTGTAAACTCCAAATATCTGCTCGATTCATCAAGACATCACATATTTGCAAAAGTGCTCTGACACTTTCGGAGATGGCTCACTAGAGCCGGCGAAACACCGGACTCCCAGCACGTTGTTTTCAGACCCACCCCCCGTGGTCTTTCGCTACTCAGGTTAAACATGATATATGAGTCACTTAGATGACCTAAAAATGTTATCGTTTGGCTTTTGTCAGTGTTTCATTTGTTCCTGAGTAAATC